>VYZS01096362.1:37433-73936 GCA_013400695.1 Neodrepanis coruscans | reverse complement strand
GTCCCAGCTGTGTCCCTCCCAACCCTCCCACGAACTCCCAGCACCGTCCCCAGCATGGCTGTACGAGGGGCAGGAAAGGCCTTGGCTCTGTATAAGCCCTGCTCAGCAATAACAAAAATATCTCTGTATTGTTAACCCTGTGTTCAGCACAAATCCAAAACACATCCCCACATCAGCTGCTGTGAAGAAAATTAATTCTCCCCCAGCCAAAACCAGCACATTTGGAAAGCAACATTCTAAGGTGGACTTGGTGCATATTTAATCCACTTCAGGTTACCCAGTAAAATACCTCTTTGTATGTGCAGTGAGATACGAATTAAGATTTGCGCTGTGACCTCATTTCTACTGAGTTACTCTTGGTAAGCTTTTTGATGAAGACTTTTACTGCAGAATAACCCAATAAAACACTCGGGCCCTGCAGCACCAAACAAGTCCAGTGATGTATTCTGTGTTCAAACAGTTGCCAGCTGTAAATCTTCAAACACTGAGAGGTGTTTTGCTTACTGGAAGGAGATTGCTGTCCCATCAGACTCTTAAAAAAAGAAATTGCTGTGAAAAGGTATTTCCCTATCAAACCTCAGAGCTTCCAATTAAAACTGCCCTGCTTGGTGTGGCTGTGGAGTACAGACGGCACAAGCACAAGTAACAAAGTGCAGTGATCTCTGCTGGCTGGGTGGTGGCTGCTGTCGAGCTCATAGTGTTTCAGTAATGAGGAAGCCAATATCTGGAGATGCAGGCTATTGCCCATTAACTGGTGCCTGCAATTTTATAATATACAAGGCCTTAAACCAGTGAGGCAAGTGAAGGAAGGAGCTGTGAACAGCTAGTGGCAGTCCCCAAAAAAGTTCAGGTATTCAGAAAACATGCTTTTTGAGCAACATTTATTTTTCTGTATACAGGTATTGGGAAGAAAATATATCCGTCTGTATTCACCACAAGATTCAGAAAAACTGTACCCACATGAAAGCCAAATTCTTCACAACACTAGTCAGGTAAATAGTTGCCTGAAATTTTAATATCAATAATGCTGCCTTATCAAATGATATTTAAGACATTCTACTAATGATCATTTGTTTTTTTAAAGGTTGATGTGGAAGATCCTGACTTGGTCAAGTTTCCCAATTTCACAAAGGCTACATTTCAGTCCTGCATTCTGGTGCCTGGTCAGATTCTGTTTATTCCAGTTAAATACTGGCACTATGTGCGATCACTTGAGCTCAGCTTCTCTGTCAGTTTCTGGTGGTCATAGCTCTGAAGCATCATCTGCAGTATTGTAATGGGAATTAAAGATCAGGAAAGTAGCATACGACATCATCTCACTTAAGTTTAGAGCAAACCAAAAAAACAACCACCTCCTTGCTTTACCATGGAGAAAGAATCAGGATGAGTAAATGGAAAGATGATGGTGCAGCCACTTAATTTTTTGATTCTAGCAGATCTTCTTAACTCATGATGTTCACCTTTTGTGCCTCCAGTTCTCCTCTCCAGCCCACTCCAGGGGAAGGAGTGAGCAAGCAGCTGGTTGTGTGGAGTGTTTCGATGGGAACACTGAATTTGGAGTACCATTCCTAAACCATGACATCTTGTTAAAGCTCAGGAATGTAACTGAAGTTAACGCATAGTTTAACTGCAGTGAAATAAACTGGAGCTTAATTATACTTTGATTAACCATCAGCTGAACTGCTGACATGGCCTCTCTGAAGTGTCACACATCTTTACCAAGGACAGGAATGCTGCCATTCCAGTCTGGGGTCTGGCAATAGCCCTTCCTTTGCTTTTTTCCAAGTTGCTCTAAGGAAAAAGAATCCTTACATAAAACTGGAGACAGAAGTTCTAGGACTAAACCCCTAAGGAATCTCAATATGGTAATTTTTTTAGCACTTTGCAGACATAAGCTGGCATTACTTAAGGACCAAGACCTGTCCTACTCCCAATCATCCTGACTCTGGCAATGTTCCCTCTCTTACTGAGAACAGCTGCTCATGACCTGGCCTTATGTCAAGACAAACTTCTGCATCTAAAGAAAGGACAAAACCCAAGCCATGGTGCCAGCTGGAAGTGTTCCAACTCTAGCCCTAGGTCAGAGACCTTACATCAGTGTAATCCACTGATTTCTCACCTGCTTGAGGTGCTACAGCAGGTATCAATTCCATTGTACAGCTGAAACTGTACAAATAGGGAACACTTACTGAGAAAGGCTGCTTTCGAGAGTTCACTTGCATAGATCAGCTTCCAGGACTAACTGAAACATTTGCGTCTTTCATCCTCAAATGTGCACTGAGAGTCCCAACCCAAGAATATGGAGCACTACAAACACAAAACAGCCTCCAACAAAGCTGTGCAGGCATTGCCATGAAGAAGAACAGGAAGATCAGTTTTATTGTAAGATTCTTAGAACTTCATAAAACAAGTACACTGGCCACTAATGAATGCAATACAGTCTGGCTATTCTGCCAGAGTTGGTGAAAGCAGCTGTCACTGACAGCAAGTTCTGCTGGCATCATCTGGGGCTGAGAATGCAGTTCTATGGTGACTGGAAGTTCACTCAACTCAGACCTGTAAAAACAAATGGAAGGTTAATGGATGGCACACACACAAAAAAAGGATAAGACTGTATAACCTCCTGATTTTTGTATATTCCTATAGGTGTTGCTTTTCACAATGTCCAGTTCCCCATGAGAAATCGAAGAATTCCAAGGAGATTCTTAGAACCTCAGTATTTCCAAAAGTTTTAGTGTTGGGTTGTGTGTATCCTCTATCCCCCCCACTCCTTAAGGTAGTTGCAAACAACATGCACAGAGTCTGCTGTGCCCGTGGCACACTCTGGGCACTGTGAGGGCTGGGTGTTGGCCATGTGTGGTTTAGTGTCTGAAATATGCAGCTGAAGTCAGAAATAACTGATACTCAGCTACAGTTGTAAATAATACAGACACTGCCACTGAACATCACAGCCCATTTCCTAGTATTATTACACTCATTTTTTAAAAAAAATAGGTTTCTTGGTACCTGGAATGTCACAAGACCAGAATTCATTACATTGTGGACAGCGGGGTTCAGCCTGAGCTTTGAAGTACTTTCTGACACAAGGTAAATGCATTCCAATTCCACAGGATTCACATACTTGGCTCTGAAATCAGGAGTGTTGATTAAAACTTTCTAACTTGTCCTTCAATTTAAGAAAAAGTTGTTACAAAGGGCAGCAGATATGCAATGCTTTATTCCAAAGAATGGCTCCCACAATACAGGTGATAGATATCAACAGTCAAAGTTGGTAAATAACAAAAGGAGGTATTTTCTGGAAACTAGGAAATACTATTTCCATATATGGACAAAATTTAGCTTTATAGACAACAATTTTAGTGCAATAATGGAGACAGTTGGGAAAAAGTAACGTGGAATCCTGTTAGTTGAGCAGACCAGAGGATGCAGGCTCACAGAGCAAGAGAATGCAGCAGTTTTGGAATAGAAATCCAGGCTGTAACCATTTATGTAGGATTAAACTGGTAATGTCCCCATTACCAAAACACAGTGATTTAGCATGCTCTATACAGCACATGTTTATTCTGAGGTCCAGACAAGTACTTTGTTAACCAAAACACCAGGAATCCCAAGATTGAGCATGTGCCATGTGAAGACTGCTGTTGATAAGCCCCAAAGGAGAGTGCTAACACCTTACTGCTAAACCCATTTTCAGCATCAGGGGTTCATCTCTAGCCTGCTGGTTTGCAAAGCCAGACAGCACAACCACTGGACAAGTGCACTTTCCCCTAGTTTATACTTGGAGACTCTGCTCCAAGACAATTTTTTCTTAAAGACAGAAGATAAAATGCCTACAATGAAAAAAAAGCATTTTTTTTAATATACATGAGCACTATGACCAGATTATAAGACCAGGATTTTTTAGGGCCTGCCTAATACTCAAAGGGAAGGATAAAGGACCTCAGCTATGAACACGCAAGTCCATCAGCTGAGGTGATAAACATGTTACCTGGACAGCGAGGCTGTGACAGATGTTGCATTTCATTGCCACATCCTGGTAGTTGCTGAGAATGTACTGTTCCATCTCAATTATGCAACGGGTATGCAGAGTGTATTCTCCATTTTTCTAAGGAAACAAGTGTTGAGGTGAAGATTTTTTTTTAATTCCTTTGGCCTTTTATGACTTTGCTAACCACGTGCTAGCAAGCACTTGACAACCACTTTTTTCTGCCATCATGAAACTAACATGCTGATACTGGTACAACGCGAAGGCAAAACACTTTTGAAGTAGCAGAACTCATTCGTTTAGAGGAGCAGAATAAAGATCCCACACCTTAACAGAGATCTGGTTCTTGGAAGGTACAGATAAGCAGGCATGCTCTCAACAGAGGCATGCAGTTTTGAAACCCTCCATTTGCATGCTAGAGAAAACTGCCAGCTTTCAAGAAAACCTAGGCTTTTACTGCTTGAGGTATCTTTGGAAATCTCTGCTAAATCACTTTACCATATAAGTGACTGTGTGGCAGCAGGCTGGAGATGTATGATGCAATGACTACAGCAGAGAAAGGACTGGGATCTCATTTGGCAAACAACTGCAGTGTCCAGTGAGCCCATCTCTGCCACTCCCTCACAAAGTAAAGGAGATGTGGCCATGTGCACAGTGGCCCACATATTCTTGGTACAGGAAGTTTTCAATGTGTTTGACCTCACTGCTTTTCAGGATATTCCAAACATAACTAACAGCACTGATCACCCTGGAGAACTTTCCCCAGCTCTCATTCCAGGTTGAAAGATGTCTGTGTGTCACTGGGTAGGGCAGGACACATGAACACACCTGTCTCAGGTACAAGAAACTGAAACCATGTGATCCCATACAGGCGTACCTAAGGACTTTTTCCCTTGTAAGTCTGCTTCCTTTTCTGCAAAAATCACTGGCACAGCAATAACCACAGGCTCCATAAAACACTTTCTGCCATAATTCATTAAAGAACAGCTTCAGTTTCAGCCATCATATCCATAAAAACATGGTAACTGGACCTATTGGAATACAAACACTTGAAAGCAGTTACCTCAGAGAGCCACTTATCCTCCACAAAAACCTTCAGCACTTGTGCTGCTTCCTTTTTCTTCATTTTCTTTGTCTGAAGTTTGTCAGCCAAGTTTAAAATATCTGTAGATGAGGCAAAGCCATTTTCTGATAAAATTATTAGGTCCATCTACAGAAAGAAACATTACCAAGTATTAAAAAACCCTGAAATTCTGAGTAATGTGATTTACTAAGTGATAACTTACATACTTACTGTTTTTCTGAACAATTCTAATTCAATTTCTGTATAGTCAGATGCCATTTTAGTTACTTCAGTTTCTGCCAAATTCACCTACAAAAAAATAAACTGAAACCAAAGTGCCATTGTAGTTTTACACCAGAAACTGTAAAAGATCCTCTGAGGTAAAGAATACATCTGTAAGAGACCTTTAGTAGCTGGGAGACGAGCTTGAATTCCTTTCCCTCTCCAGCCTGGCAGAGCAGCTAACTCCCTGAAAAGATAAGCATTTCACAGACAACCTTGGAGCCCCACAAGACAGGGCAAGGCAAGCTGTTAAAAAGGCTTGGAGAGGAAAAGGTTTTGCATTTAGCAGCGTACACGTTGCTAAGTTTAGTGTTATTGTCTTCGAAAAATAAGCTTTTCCTAAGTCCTTCCGCTTCCTGGTGTTTCTGGGGTACCTGCATTATCTTCCTTTGCACTATTTAATCTTCCCTCTGACATGCACATTGCAGAGCATCTGGAGAAACTTCTTATAGGCCACTCCTCAGAAACTCTTTTGTGCTAGGTTGCTTTTGAGTAGGAGAAAAAGAAAACTAATCTTTGAGGGCTCTGTTTTCTAGTTTGAAAATCTGTCTCAAGAAAGAAAGTCTCCTGTGGAAAAGGAATCTTACTTCAGCACTTAACGTTTATGTTAAGTAACTCTGACACTGCTATGGTCCTTGCTGCCATGTCCCATTCCCACACACCAGGGCTGTGGAAGTTTATCCTCCCCCTTCCCTGTCCCACCAGCAGCTCCTGCAGCCACTCCCCTGACAAACACACAGCAGGTACCTACTACAGCATAATGTGCCCGCCCGTCCTCTTCTGACATTCCTTTACGGATCTGCATAAACAAAGGCTGAAGGTGCCTGTTAATAGTGCTGATGAAATCGTCCAGTTTATCGTGTGCATAGTAAACTGAAAATAAATGAGAAAAAGCACATACAGAGCAAAGTCAAACAACTACACATCAGGTGGATCTTTTTATGTGAAGCATTTTTATCCAGGTAAAAGCACTAAAACTCCATGAGGCAAATTCAGACAGGGCTGTTCTGTTCAGCAGGTGTATAATTTCCTTGTTCTGTCTCCTGGCCTTCAGAGACACTCAGCTCCTTCTAAGGAAATACCAGCAGCAGTTCTATCATAGACATAATTAAGATGGCCCTTGGAGTCATTCTGTGGAAGCACATGTAATGATCCTTGCCTGCTCAGCACCAGCACAACCCTCAGATCTATCCAAAACAAGATTTTCTCAGTGGCAACACTCCTGTTGCCTTCATCGGGCAGGCTCATAACTTCAGAAAAATGACTCACATCTCAAAAATACAACCAGTTGTCACTAAATCCTGTTCTCACTCACAGGAGTCACTCACTCATGTAACAGCATGAGGCTGAGATCCCACTCACAAATAGAGTACAGTGCCAAAGAGCACTCACAGGATGCTCCTGCCCAGGTGTTCATGATTCTTATATATATAAGACTCCTTAAGTGAACAAACCCAACTAACAGCAAGAACAATAATAAATTACAGTATTTAAGCATAATTTGCCACCTGCCTGGCCCCTGTCAACAGGAAACACTGCACATAGCATAGTCAGGGAGCATTAGTAGCAGATCTGAAAGAGAGTAAAAGATGAAAGATGACAAATACCCTTTTGTACAACAGATGTAACATTTTAATGTGAGATGAGTGGCTGCTCCAGTAGGTCTTCTATGAAAAAAGGATATAAACTAAAAAAATTTAACAAGAGTCAGACCACACCAAAAGCTTCACTTCACAATTTAAGCATCTAAGAAGGTGGTCAGGTTACAGTTTCTGACTCAGGAGACATAAAAACAGATTACTTCATCCTGACCTTACAGCTATGGATAAGTAGATACAAATCCACAGTAAACCAGAAAAGTCCCCAGAGTGTGTGTAGCGTGGTGAGAAGACACAGGGACACTCCTACATGTGAGAGGAGCACAGCTTCCAGGACTAGGGACGGGCAATACACTGCAAGTGAGATGGGAGAAGCACAGCCATCCACCAAGAAACCTCATCTCATCCTCACTGAAACATTTTTGCAGCCATCACTTCTGCCACAACACCCAGAGAAATAACTGAAGTATATTTACTTAAAAGCATTCACTACAGTGAAGTGCTATCAGTGTAAAACCTGATTTTTTAACACCATTTATATGTATAACCTATGAAAAACAACTCTGCTAAAATAAAAAGTGGTATATATGAATCTGATTAGAAGTTAGTTTACTCACTGCTGTGTTATTTTGTCTTTCAGGAAAGAGAGAGGAGGCTCACAGCATTCATTTTTTAACTTTCTTTAGCTGGTGCATGCCTTTCAGAAATCCAATTATTTATAAGCTGCACTGGGGAAAAAAAACACTTCTTCCATCTCCAAGACATACATACCTTTATCAGTTTCACAGCAGTGCTGGTGCAATTTCCTTGCCTCTGATCCTTCTGTTATCCCCCTAGACATGAGAACCTGCAAGAACCGTCGATGAGCATCAGTCATCTGAGCTGCCATCGCCGTGTTCCACAGGCTTCGTGAGAGCTGCAGGAGGTGTGAGCTGCAATTAATGCACATGTTCATGCTAATTAAGAAAACATAGTCCAAGCATACGTAAGACTTCAATTTAAGTCTCTTACATTGAACGGCAAAAAAGCAGATCCCTGGGTCGTCCTCAGGATGCAGATGGTGAACAGCTCTGAAGTTCTGGAAGGCTGCAAAAGATAAAGTCCAACTACTTTTAGCTACAGAATAGAACAAGGTAAGCATTGCCACCAAAAAAACAGGAATGAAGCTCCTAAACACCAATGGAGCACTAAAGGAGCAGGCACTGCTTTACTGCAGTGCTGGATGCACAGGGCAGTGACTCCTGCCTAAGGTGCACGCCTGGCTCAAGATGACACAGGATAGTGCAGGCTCAGAGGGTCTTCGGGGGGGTATTTGGCACCTGATGGTCGTTGATCTCTGAACTTTGATCTTTCACGTATGGTGTTCATTGAAGCTGCACCGTTTTTTCTGAACAAACTGGACTGGGCTGCTTTGACTTATTACAAAGCTTCCAACGTTCCACGGACTCCTCGTGAGCCACTTAACAACACTCTCATACCTCTAAACGTAAAAATAACAGTGTTGTGTGAAAAACACACCACCGTGTGCGGTTCTGTGTGGGATGCGATTCCGCGTGGGATGTTTGTGGGATGCGGTTCCGTGTGGGCCGCTCCTGCGCCCCGCACAGCCTGGTTAGAGAACAATCAACCAGAGAGCAGCTGACTTCGGACACAAATCCTCCTCTGCGCGTCCCGAAGAACAGCAGAACTGACGAAAGGCAGCTCAGGAAATTCCCTGCCCCCTGCACCGACCAACCGCCTCTGCCCCCGGCGCTTGGCCCCCCGCTCGGGCCCAGCCCACCGCAGCCGCAGCCCACGGGGCCAANCCGCACAGCCCGGAACGGCCCCGCACAGCCTCGCACGGGAGCGGAGCCGCCGCCGCCGCAGCGCCTCGGGCCAAGGTTTGTCCCGCTCGTGACCCGCGTCTGGCGCGCCCTCTGTGCGGCCCGTGCTGGGAAGGGGGCGGGCAGGGCTGAGCCCACGGGCAGACGCGCTTCTCCTTGGCGGAGCTGCCGGAGCTGCCGGCGCTGCCGGCCCGGGGCCGGGCACAGCCAGCGGCGGGGGCAGTTCGGTCCGGACGGGCTTTCTTTTCAAGTATTGATACAGAATGTGTCGGTGAACCGTTTGCGTTGCCATAGACCGCTTATCTCGTTTTAACCTATGGCTGCAGCTTTAGACTAGAAAAGGGTAAGACAAGATGTACTTCAGTCTTAAACGGAGCCAGTTTTAAACAGGGCGTGATGCTACAGCTGCAGGAACGATGCACTGAGCAGCCTCGCATCTAATCCCGGACCTCTGTGGTTTGGGCAGGAGTTATTCTTTGAGCACAACAGTTTTACAGATTATGCCTGTTAATAAAATGTGGCCTTAATTTCCTTAGAAGACCAGAAGTTAGTGCTGTTTTTCTTGATAGTAAATTAAATAATTTTGATCAAGAAACTGACATGATAAGTGATCAAAGGATGTAATTTGTGCCAGTAATCATGTAGACCTTCTTCTAGCCTCGACTGAGATTACTTGCCTACTTTTGGGGAAGTCAGTTATGTCTTTACAACTGACTTTCCTTAAATGTATTTCAGTTTGCTGCAGTTTTAGTGTATTCTATATGTGTTACATACTTTTTTAAGCTTGGTATTTCATTATCTGATGTAATGAAAAACTTAAAAAGTAACAGGCAGAAAACTATGGACATTTTAAAATTTTCTCCTTTTGAGGTTTCATTAGAGCTCTATGTTAACTCCATTTTCATCCTTATGTGCGGATGTGTTTTCCCATGGGGAGATGGGTTTGCTCAGCCATCTGTTCATTTGAACATGCTTATGTGGTTCAGGAATCTCTGCCAAAGTTCTAAGAGTTTCTTGGAACTCCAGTCATGCGACAGGATTGCTTAACAGCGGAAAGCAAATGCTTCCTCTCTTGAGAACTGCAGGAAAAAGGAAAAGCAGAGATATTTTTATGCTGGAGCAGTTTGCTCTTTTTTCCTGAGCAGCAGCAAATGCTCAGTCACATTTTATCTATTCCCAGAATGTGAAAAACTCAGCTCTCAAGTAATAGTTTTCTTGAGCATTTATGAGAAATTTATCTTTGTGGTATGTCCTTTGTCACTAGATGAGCAGTAATTGCCCCAGAGAAGGTCACAGGAGAATTTTCATTCTAATTTTCTGTTTTCACTAACCCTTATCCCCTAACCTCTACAATGGAAACTTTTCATGTTTAACCCTTAGAATTTAGTTTGGAAGAGAGGCCAGTCATGCATGTGGGAGTGGGAGAAATACAGTGTCTTTAAATGTGACTTTCTGACAAACTTGGATTATGATGAAATTGCCATGGAACTGAATCTAACATACTAAAGTAAAGACTGAGCGTAAGTGAAGGGCTGGTGCTTCTAAATATACTGGAAAAATATTCTATTGCTATATTTCACAGTAGTTTGATTATTTATGTATATATTTATATATTAATATATGTTTATTTTTATATATATATTTATATTTTTATATATTTATAAATATAGATTATTTATCAATAAAAATGTTTTTTCTTTCAGTTACTGAACTGAGGAAGAGTCTGGCTGTTGCCCACCTTGTGTTTAATTTATTTGCATATTTGACAACAAATAATCAACAGCTGTACTTGAGAATGTTCTTAGTTTCAGGAGGGGATCCTGGGGGATCTGGTGTTGGTACTCTGCCTTTGCGGCCGCACATCCCCTCCTGTGTGCAGTGCCATCCTGCCAGGAGGTTGTTATGATCTCCCTGTGCTCATCACTGATGAGTTTATGTGGCAGCAGTTGCTGAACCCTCGCCAGTTTCTCTCCTCTCATGTGCTGTCGGGACTCGCCGTTCAGCTGTGCGAAGGGTGTTCCTGTGGCTGGGGCAGAGGGTATCAAACTGCCGTCCACAAATGGCCTCTTCAGAATCCGACAAAGCTTCTGCACAACACCCAACACCACTGTCCTGCTGAACGAGATCTTCTGAGGAATTCTCTCCTCTTTACTATGTCACACTGAGAGAATCATGAGGCTTTGAAACAAAAACTAACGTGCCAGCTGGGAACTTTACAGATGTAAACAGAGCAGCAGCTGGAGCTCACTGACAGCGAGAACACTCTGTCAGACATGGAGAATTCCAAGAGCATGAGAGGAAGGGACCAAAAAGTTGTGTGTTAACAATGTGCTGCTGAACAAATTTTAACATTCTTTATAGTGAATGCAAAGCCAAAAGCATATTAGTTAGCATGACTTCACCTTGAAATTTACCAAAATTTTAAATACCTATCATCCATTTGTAGTGGTGTGAAATCTAGTAGCCATATCTTATGCAGTGTGGGCTTCCACTGAGTGGCTGCGTTGCATCAGCAAAAAAATCTTTGGGAAACATGTTTTCTTTAAAGTCTGAAATGAATTACTTCATCTGTTTTAAGTTTACTTTAATGGCTTTGCTATGCTTAAGGAATGCTAGTAAGTAAAAGCTGCACAATTTTCCTTCTCCAAAGTTGTGCTGGTAATACCATGATTAGGTATCTGTTTTACAACTTCTAGTTTTTAATGAATCTGCATTCTGTTGAGCAATGCTCAGAACATTTTGCTAACATTTTTTTTTCAATAGGGTGGTATTCATATTATTAACTTACAGGTGATATGACTTGAAAAGCATTTTAGGCAATAGATCAGACACTTTGTTCTTAAATTCTTTTAGTTTTCTGAGTGGAGTCATAGGGCTTTGGTGACAACATTACTGATTTTGGTCTAGTGCTTACCCTTTTAATAGCTCATATGGTAGCAGCTTTCCTTGTCTAGTAGCTGAAGAGAGTAGGTCTACTGCCAGTGTCAGTCTCATAACCTCTGTCATTAAAACTTTGCAGATAAGTCTTCTAGCTCATTTGTATTCTCCTTATTCTTCTACACATCTCGTTGTTCCAGGAGGTGATTTCAGGGGCAGGGGGTGGGAAGCAGGCACAGCAGCAGATCTGAATCCCAACATCTAGCAGGGTGGTAGGAAATACTACATACACCCTTGCCTTAACTAGGGCAGGGATGTAAGCTCATAATAATGTTTGCTGTTGGCAGAACTGCATCCTGGCTTTTCCTACTGAACCTGACCAGTGTCAATGATGGCAAGACTCACAAATGGTGCACCATATACCCTGTTGATCCTTTTCCTTTCATGTGCAACAGATGAAGGTATGTTTGTCAATATTTTAGATTATTATACTCAAGTTTTTGACAGCATTTTTCCATGAGCTAATCAACTACTATAAAATTTTTAGCTTTAAATGTTAGAAATATCCATATACTAGAATAAATTCTTAGATTTTTTTTTTCCTTGGTATTGAACTTTTCCATATAGGAAAGAATAATTAGAAATTTGCAGAAAGGAGAAACAGGTTTGGAAAGTCACCTTCCTCATTATCTGCTCTGCACTGGACACCTCTGAGATGGGCTCAGTTTGTCAGAGCATGGTGCTAATAACAACAAGGTTGTGGATTCCATTCCTGTATGGACATTCACTTAAGAGTTGGACTCAATGATCCTTGTGAGTCCCTTCCAACTCAGAATATTCTGTGAAATCTGTAATGGCTATGGGAGGCTTTCTATGCCTGGCCTCCTTCCGCAGGCACAGGAGGCCTGAGCTTCTCCACAGTGGTGTGAAGCACAGCCAGCTAAAACTCTAAAAGAACGCTGAAGTAACTCCTGATGAAATTCCTAAGGTCTCTGTGCCACCATGTATTTGCCCGGATTTGAACAAGTTTGGCAGGCCCTGCCTGTGAGTTGTGCCTGCACAGGGGCAGAGAAAGGACAGGATCTGGAGTGTCCTGGCCATGCTGTTGGCCAAAACCAAAATAGTTAGAAGACAATTTAAAATAGCTTGTCTCTTAAAAAGGAAGGTTTATTTGATACTGTCTTGTATAGTGTGAAATAGTGCAGTTTGAGTTAAGGAAAAGCATCAAGGTTTGCGAGTGTGCATTGGCTGGGTTGTCTGATCTAGGTAATCTCACATTTTCTGTAAATGATCTTTATTAAACTTTAATTTTACAGTGTTTTGTTTGGGTCTCTTTGCGTAGTTAACTACATGTTTTAAGTTTCTTCAGCATGGTGTACTATTTGAGGATTAAAGATGAAATTCAATATTTCAGTTCCCTTTCTAACTACATGAACTCAAAACAAACTGTACTATAAGCAGTTTCAAAAGCAAATTCTCTAATATCTGAGATTTAAAAAAATATATGGTGTACCAGAAATGGAAAAGCGAGGAGGTCACAGGAAAAGAGTAGAGAATATAATTTAGAGTTCTGAAAAGACATGAGGACACTGAAAGGCAAGGTAAAGTAAAGCTGCTAATTATCATAGCTTAACACAGCAGGAAGAACTTCCTTTAATTGAAATATTCTTGAAAGAAGATCATTAACACATTGAAAAATAATGTTCATCCTTAAAGGGTTTAAAATGTTAGCACTTCTTTCAAAAGTACATTTTAAAGTGGAAAAAAACCTAGCAATAAAATTAAAAATGGCCAAATATAAACAACCTCAAGAGGATTCTTTTAAAATTAAAAAAAAACACTGTGACTGCTGAAGTGTTGCAGAAGTTTAACTGGCTGCTTTTCTGATGATTCTTGGGATTTTTGGAAGAATCAAGGACCATGCAGAACAAAAGGAAACTTAACATGGTGCCACCATCTGGAAAGGACATAACAGTGATAGTTCTTATCTACAAGATAAGCCTTAGTAGCCTTATTAACTAAACCAAAACATTTCCTAAGTATTTGAATACTAGTGAAAACACGGGCTGCAGTCAGTTCTAGGTTTATAGGCAGTCAGTATACCAGAAAACATGTAATCTAAGTTTTATAGATCCCATCGTGTTATGCATCATGTCCAGTTAGGTACCCATTGGAAAGAATAACCCTGTGAAGCAGTGACTGAAGTACAAGGACCTTGCAGGATGTGAATTGTTGGGAACCAAGTCTTGCTTATAAATGACAAGCATGTCATTTGCAATGTAAATGACAAGCATAGAGAGTTAGTAATGTACTGGACCATGTACGTAAAACTGGCTCCTGTATAATTGCCACAGAAAACCTTCTAGCAGAATCCCTTCAGAAAGTATCAGAAAAATGTCAATGAATAGGATTCTAAAAACCAGTGAAAGCTGTTTTAAAATTTTCACAGGAAATTGTAAAGCAGAAATGAAAGATTTGTATTTGCAAAACTTGTGCAGAAAAAGAGAGATATTATTTATCAATAAAAGAGAAGTCAAACGTCAGAAAAGGCAAATAATTGTCTGGGATGATAAAAGTGTTAGCCATTTCTGGCTGCTTCACTGAGAAGTGATCACACTCCATTAGCAGGGTTGGCACACTATTAGTCCAAACAACAGAATGACCTTACTGTCATATAGTTCCTCCTCTTCTGTTCCATGTCTCGCTTATGTGTGTGCATTGAAATAATGGAAAGTGAGGCTGGAAGGGATACTGAGGATTATCTATTTTTTACATAAATACTGCCAGTGAAAGAGGTTTTAAATCTGAGTATTGGGAGTGTTGAGACTTTTGGTTTTCCTGTACCCTCTCAGTGCCTGGCACAGTGCAACTCTCAGTCTGTCCTGGGCTCCAAACGCTCATAAAAATTACAAATAGAAAACAGAACAGGAAATCCTGCATGAAATGAAGAAAAGGTGTATAGTAGAAGAAAGGCTGTGACAGGAAGATCTTCTAGGCACTTGGAGCTGCTTTGGGAAGGCAGAAAGAATGCATTTGGGAAGGTAAAACATGAGTCATGCCTGTAGGCAGTGATCCTGGTCTTGACTGTTAATCGTCTGGATTTTACTTTTTGAACTGTTTGTATTTAATAGGTGGAATAATGCTATTTCGTGATTAAACATTGATGTGCTTTACATGCAGCTATTGGAATTGGATGTTCTGTGCTTGGAAATCTGTGTTGGATGACTTGTGCTTTTCTATTTCAATATGACTACTGCAGATTCTTCCTCTCCAAGACCTTAGACATTGACTCCAGAAAGGTGGAGACAGTTGGTGACGTGCCCCTCTTTCCATTTACCTAGATGTGAAAGATAACAATGCTTTCAATGAATTTATAGAGGTTTGGTAGCTCTATTTAGATGGAAAAGTTAATGTTTCTGCTTAGTCCAATTTATTCTTCTGATTCTCTTGCTTTTCATTGTATGCTGCTTCTCCCTAGTTATGACTACAGGACATGTACAGGAATTTGCATGCTTCACTGACTATGACAAAGAACTGTTTTGTCACTGGAAGGTGCCTGCACAAACTAACTGCTCCAAAGAATTCCTGCTCTGCTACAGCAAGGAAATTTCTTCTGTGTCGTAAGTGTTTAATGAGATGTTACACTGCAACTGTTGGAGCTCCATATATCCTATAGCCACTGTTGTCTTTAATGCCCTCTGTCTACCATGAGTGTATGGGATAAAATGTGATTCAGATTATTCTTCTTGCCAGGAGTAAAATGGGTTTCTTCAATCAACAGCACTCTCTGTTCTGTAGTCTACTTTTCTATAGAACTCTCTGCTCTCTTAAAACAGAGAGATCTTGATCTCTTAGATCAAGTCTTAGTGGTAGGAATGATAGGGCTCTTGTAAGTTAACAAAACCCTCATTTCATGCAAAATTTTACCTTCTTCATGAGAAATCTTACCTGATTTACCAGCCTGTAGACTGTGTGATAGGTGCTGTCCCCTGAAGCCCAAGTGGTTTTGTCTGCACACAGATTTATCCGGTTTCAAGCATAGACTGTTGAACTGGGCTTGTTTATCTCAGATTTGATTAGCTCTACACATTGGGAAGCTTGATTTCACCTTTTCAAGGAATAGTGTCACATTCTCTAAACATCACATAATTTTTGCCTTTTTTTTTCCAGAAATATATGTGTTCCTGAGAATGGAAAAGATGGTTTAAGGTGCACTTGCACAATATGTCCAGATTACTTTGTAGCAGGCCTCACATATATTCTAACTCTACAGTTCAATGGGACTGATACGTGGAATTACAGTGTTACACCAGCCCTTGTTGGTAAGAAATTGTTTGCATGTCTGGTTCCATCCACGCTTTGCAATTCTAGCTAACTCTTCATTCATATCACCTTAGCACAGATGGAAAGTGCCATGCTCTCTTAAGTGCAAAGTCTGTTTGTCTTACAAACCTGATTCTGGATTAGATTCTTGTGGAATGAGTATAAGTAATGGAGAAAGCAGAGAGTTCTTTCTCCAGCTGTACCCTCTCAGCTGCAAGCCAGCAGCAGTTCAGGAGCTTAGATTTTAGTGCATTTCACTTGTGGCTGTAGGATTACAGGATGAAGAGGAATGTGCTACTTTCAATTTCTAGAAAGACACTAGGCTATCCCTACTGAAATTCTTTCCATTCCTGTCTCTGTCATAGTCTGATTTTTCTTGCTAGTTGAATCGTGCCATGTGAACAGAAGATTTTTTACAGTACTTGCTGTTGGATTGTAACAGTGGTAAAAAGTTAATGACTCTGCTCTCTCACAGAACAGGGCGTAGATACAGTTCATGTCTCTCCCTAGGCCCCTAGTTTGGTCAGAGCAATGTGCACGTTGGTAACGCTTGTCACCTCAAACACTCAAACCACTCATATACCTTAGGCAGGCTGAGGAGTTGGTTTGCTTTGATTGTTGAATACTTGATTGTTGCTGCTGCTTTCAGCCTCACAAGCAGGAGCCTGCCTGGGTTTCCAGGAGACAGGGAGCCAAGATAACTTGGCTGCAATAATGTTGAGCTCTCTGCCCACCCAGTCCCACAGCTGCTCCTATCAAGGGTGCAGGCTGTTCTTGTTTCTCCAGGCTGAAAGCTGCATCCAGTGCACCAGTACTTGCAGCTTGTTCAGACAGCTTGAAGAATCAGCACTTGTTAATAAATACCCTGAAGTTGCTCTGGTTTGGCCTCTATATCCTTGTGCTACAGTATAGGGAAAAGGGCTAAGTGCATTGACTGCAATGATATTCAGGTCTCTGGTGAATGCTTATCTCTCTGCATCTCTTCATCAGTTCTTTCCCATTTCTTGATGTTCTCCTTAATTGTATTTTTTAACATGCAGTTAAGCCGAGGGCCCCCAAAAATCTTGCCATTGAGAAAGCTGAAAACGGTAATTTCAATCTGAGCTGGGAGGAGAGCTATTCTCCTCCATCCATGCTCTCTGGACAGCCAGTCATATATGAACTGAAATACTGGAGGAAGCAGCATCCAACAGAGGTAAGACACAGCTGGTCTCTTCATTTTGTATCTCTCTGGAGCTTTCAAGTTTAAAAAGTCCTCTGAAAAGTGTTGAAACCACTTAATGAATAATGGTGTAAAGCAAGGGTAAGTTCCACAGTGTTTCTGATCACACAGAATCACAAAATATTCTGAAGTGGAAGGGACCCACAGGGATAATCGAGTCCAACTCTTAGTGAATGGCCTGTACAGGGGATTGAACCTGTGACCTTGGTGTTATTAGCACCAAGTTTTAACCAGCTGAGCTAATCTCATTGTTACTTGCTACAGCTTACATTGCCCCAGGGTGGTCAGCTGGGCATTAAGAGACTGAAAGTCTTCTGACTGCAACTCCAAAATGGTCTGCTGCTTGCAGTAGACAGGGCAGAGATTGGAAATACAATGCATATGTTCTCTGAACTTCATTTGCTCTTAGACATGAGGAAGCTGGAGGCTGTTGATGGCTCCATGGAGTGCACCTGAGGCACTTAAGACACTGTCCTGAACAATCCATCACTTAAAGGCTGGGTCTCTTGTAGAGGAAGAACATGCATGGTGGCATGTCACAAATACCACCCAATGATGACAGCAAACTGCGTGTCACACACAGTCATTAATTTTCTCATTTGTGGAAGATCACTGAAACTCATAACACTATTGGTATTTAGTTACTCTCACTAACCCTTTGCTGTGTAAAGAAATCAAAGTGAACTTTCTTGCTTACTTTTCAGGTTGCTATAAAAGCAATTAACTACCAGGCAAAAAGCTTTGAGATTACTGCAAGCTCCTTGAGGAGAGGCTATGATTATGTTGCAAGTCTCAGGTGTAACTACACAAGCTACCCGGCCTACTGGAGTGAATGGAGCGAAGTTGTTGAATTTCACAATGGTAATGGTGTCAGAAATAGTAGCTTGGTAAAAGGATGGGACAGTCTTAGGTACCCTTCTGCTCTCCTCTTGGAGGAGAGTTATGGAATCATCATTGTTTTGAATGTAACGTGATGTGTACAGATGTGTACATCTGTAAAGGCTTCCAAAGTCACTAAGCATAAAAAGGCAACTGCTAGGGAAACTGAGGAAAAGACAACCAAGGGAAGTTGGGTTGCTTAGCCTTGTGAAACAAGGCTGAAAGGGATGTGCTTATTCTGTATGAATATTCCATGAAGTAGAAGAGAGATTTGAAGCAAACAACAACATTGATGTGAGAGCATGTGGGTATAAATGAACAAGATATATTTAGGCTGCAAATTAAGCCATGTTTTACCCATCAGAAATCAGGGGGTTTACAAAAACCCAAAGAGCAACAGAGAGAACAAGAAGCCTAGCTGCACTACAGTGGTGATAATAATACTGTTTCAGGGATTGTGTGATAGTCTTGTCCACAGGAGCTGATAATGGCTTCACAGTGCACACTGGCTCTTCCAGCTCCTGACACTCCCAAGTAACTGGCCACAGTACCTTTACTGGTCTCTGACACACCACACACCATCACTGTGGTAGCTGTAGGGTCTTTTTATCTGCTGGAGGCTTTATTTTACATCCTTTAAAGGAGCATTTTTTGAAGTACAGAAGAGCAACAATGTATTTGGTATTGCCAGTGCTTTTATTTAGGTGGACATTCACATGTAAATATCTATGCCTGTCTAACAGATTACCAAATGACAACTGAGGACATTCTGCAGATGGCTGTGCCCATATCCTGCATACTGATCATGGCAGGATCTGTCATTTGTTACTTCTGTTTTACCAGGTAGGTCTCATACTGGTTACAGGGTTTATAGAGTAACAGTTTACACAGCTATCAGTATTGCTATTGATTAGCTGAATGTCTGCTAGTACAAGAGTCTGATGGTTTAGGTTTTCTCAATACCTTCATCAGCTGTCTATGAGCGGAGGTTTTATAAAAATGAATCAGTTGTGCTCCGGCATTTTCTAAATAGTCTCTATTAGTCTTACTAGAATGCCCTTGTTATAGTGGGAGTTTGTCTCTTTTGGACCCCAGTCTTTGCTGGATTTCAGTAATGATGATTAAATATCTTTATTTCTTTTAAATTTTTTTTTGGGTAATGTGAAAGTGAGATCCTATCTGTTTCACACATCATTTCAAACATGATTGGAAGAACGTGTGACTTGTGTCGTGCAGAACAGTCATGTACCAAACATAAACATCTTTGCACTGGTTTAATGAAAAGCAGCATTTGGAGATGCACAAAACAAGCACTTCCTGTTGCTGCAATGCAGATGCCTCAGAGGGGGAGAAGAACAGAAGAGGGAAGTGTACACTGATGAAACCCAAGTACAGTCAAAACAAATAATTTTCATTCTTCCCTTGCAGAGTGAAAAAAGAATGGTGGGATCAAATCCCAAATCCAGCAAAGAGCCATTTGGTTGTAAAAAATGTCAAGGTAATTTAAAAGCTTTGCAAAAAATGTCTTTTTCTGACCACTAGAAGTAGAATATGTGATAAGTGCTGTTGTCTATCTAGTGCAGGGGATACTAAATACAATTCATATGTGTCTTAAATCTCATTTGTATCTCTATTAGTTTTCAGTTTTGTGCTACTTTGATGAAATTAAGTTCCCTTTCCACGACTTAAAGCAGAGTCATATGGAAAAACAACTGTAAGTAAGATAATTTAAAAAAGACCTCTGCTTTGCAGTATAAAGTAGTTTCCTGTCACAGAAACATTAACTGTCCTTTCCTTTTGACTTCCAAAAACAGAAGTTGCAAGAACTGTCTGGCTCAAAGTTTGTCAAGCCAAAACTTCAAGGGAAATGATAACATCAGAAATGTTGAGAAATCTTGCAGCTGCCACAGCAAGTGTGAAGAGTGGTTGCCAAAAGGCAGCAGTGCAGTTTTAACCCCTGATACAATTCCATTTGAAGAGTCTATAGAAATTTGTGAATGTTTAACAGACAGTGAGACTGAGAGCCAAGAACAGACTGGCAACCAGATCACCATGTTTGAGCCTTGGGAGAACAGCATCGGTACTTTCACAGAGCACACTAAGCACAATGAAGCACTAGCTAGCATGTTTGATGCACTCCTCATAGATGAAAACAACATGCAAGACCCAGACATCCATGCAGGTGAGAGAAAAACCTTTGAGGAACTTGAGTTGGAAAATCCATCACAACGAAATCCAAAAGAAAGCACAGCCCAGAGTCAGCAGCCATGTGATATTTCTTGTACAACCTCCCTTTTCACCAAGGCCTCTCAAGATGACTACAATTGTAGTGCAGCCAGCAAGGAGTCAGAACTATCGGAAGAATCCTTTGAATCTGGCTATCGGAGCTCCAGCATAAATTCTGCTTCTCTGGATGCAAGAGATCTTCCACAAATGGTTCATCAAAGCCTTTTTCTATGCAGTTCAGAAAGTGAGCAGGACTCTTGTGTCCTGATGCAGGAATCTACAAAAAAAACATTCTTTGGGACCAAAACAGACAGAATAAACAGCCCTGCAAGCAAGAGTTTTGATACCCTTGTGTCTGCTTCCATGGGGTTGTGTGGCTCTGCATATAAGAGCTTTGATCACCTTATGTCCCCACCTGTGGAGCCATGTTGTTCTGCCTACAAGAGCTGTGAGACCCTTTTGTCTCCATCCCTTGAGCCCTGTGGGTCTGCCTACAGGAGCTTTGATATTCTTATGTCTGCATGCAAGGAACAAAGCAGCTCTGCCTACAAGAGCTTCAGTGCGCTCATGTCTCAGTCCATGGCCAACAGTAGCTTGACTCTGTGCTTTGAAACTCCGTGTTCCTCACAGTCTCTGAAGCAGTTGTCAGAGACACCAGAACACAGCTGTAGACATGAAACTGCTCAGCCCACTAGCAACCGGACGTGTTACATCAACTACAGATCTCCTTGCAGTGAGCTTGATTTTTCAAACACCTGTTCAGAACATAGTGATTTTCCATTCATCTTCACACATGCAAATGCAGATACTTCAGCTTCCCTATCAGAGGAAGAAATACATAAGCAAGTAATATATCAAAATGTTCAAAAGAAAAACAGTATAATTTCTTGCTCCATTGCATCTCAGCCATTTGATAGTGCAGGTAAATGTAATGGTCCATACCATGACAGTGACAATGAGATCAACTCTAGGTCACTACATGAGCCCTTCATTGGTCTTCGGTGCAACAACCTCAGAGAAGCACCTCCAGATACTGCAATCTATGAACCTGACCTGAGGACAAAGGACTGTGTGTGTTTGACTGTTCAGGGTCCTGATCACAGCATTGTCCCAGGTTTAGCCTCTAGTGAGAATGACACACAGACTAGTAATAACAGCCCTTGGACTGACAGCTCTAATGAGCTGTCTAGTGATAGCAATGGTGAAAATAGCAGAGAGGAACAGCTGTTGAATTTTTTAGAGCTGAACTGTCAATATTTAAACAGCAGAGAAAGAACTACAAAGAGGAGAAAACAGAACAGCTTTAACCCTGGTGGTAAAGTAATACAAGAGAGCAGCAATAATAGACTGAGTACTGACTTCCACTGCCACCCACACAACCACTTGACGGAACTTGCAGATGCAGGGGGAAGTAAAGAGATGCTGAAGCATGCAGAATGGAAGAGGGGTGGCTCAGCAACCAGCTTACGAGCATCACTGGACAGCACTGGGTTAAACTTAGACAGAGAAACTGCAGAGCCCCCAGAGCTCCACATCTCAGACAAGCTGTCATCTCATCATCTTGTGAGTAACTCCTGTCCTTCTGATTCTCACACATTTCACAGTGAGGACTCCAGACTGGCACTTGCAGTTAAAAAAAGACCAGTAGAACTGTTAAGGGAAAACAGCAGGAAGAATGGGAAAAAAATGAAACTTCTTCAAGCCCTTGCCCAAGAGGACAACTGCTATATGGAGGTAGCTTAGCCACATTTGCCAAGACTGAGCTAGTCTTTGGAAGTAGACTGCATGGCATATTGAAATGTTGCTTGTTATTTCAATCTTGACTGAAATGAGGGCTGCTACAGATCACACATGAATCAGTGGGTTGTAGTACTCGTGCCTGCCTGGGACTGTCAGCCAGCACGTGGTTCAGGCCCCTGGGGACAGCTGCACCCAGCAGCTGTCTTGGGGTGAAGACAGAGCTGAAGCGTCTTCAGTGTGAGTGATCTCTAAAAAGGAGCAGCAGCTTTTAGTACAGCTTCTGTGGTTATTGCCCTAGCTATGTGTTCCACACAAGGTGTGGAAGGTGCTGACACACCTGGAGTGGGTCAAAGGGGAGGTGACTGACTTAGCACACAAATTCTGTAACTTACTTCTTTTGGGGTAGAGGAGTGTTGTTCTGTGAGTCTAGCCCTAGCCTGGGGTGGATGTTTCTATAGTTGCTCAATCAAAACCTGAAATAAAGATTACTGTCATTTGGGTTTATGCAGTACCATTATTGGTGATTAGTTTCTTATTTGGTAGAATCAGAGTTACTTCATACTTCTGCAGCTGTAAGTGGAATAATACATTTATAAGCAGTTTTCCCAGAAGGATCCAACACTGCACCTTCATGGAACATTTTTTTGACTTCTTGTCCTGTCAAAATGGGAATTATGCCTGTAGTTTAAAGGCAATATATATACTTCTTGTTGGAGAATTGTTCAAGAAATTTTACTGACAACTCTGAACTTCTCTACGGCATTACCATATATGTTGGTACGGTAAGTTCCACTCTAGTATGCTGGCAATGGCATAAAACAGTTAAGAGCCATTAAGTGATGTTTTGGGTATTAAAATGTATATGTGTATTCTCACTTAGAAAACCCTATTTGTATTCCATTCATAAGGAAGAAAACCATAATGCTAAGCAGAGCAACTGGTTTTAGCACATTTCGTAAGTAAAATTTTTGTACTGCAAATCCCTCTTCCAAGTTGGACAAGTAGTAGAGGTATCTATTCATCGTTTTTACAGCACTAAAAAAAAGAGTATGTAAGCCCAGGAAAGAGACTTGCAGTGAAGCGTCTGTCTATATTTAGATGGGATAGTTAATATTTGTGTAGGCACTGTGTTGTAGTTCATTTTCACCATGGTGGTGGTTGGTGGAAGATCTTCCTGCTTGTAGCTAAGGTGCTGATGAATATGTTGTTTATTTGTCTTTACTGAAAATGTCAGGTTATTTTCACTCAGGAGAGATTTCATTCTGTCAGAAATACTCTTTTCTTTGCATGAGGATGGTCACCACTCTCCTTAACATCAGCACAAGTTCTGTGAGGTGGGAGGCTGTGAGACATACACTTTTCAGAGCACTTCAGCCAAAACTGCAGTGGAACAGTGAAACAAGGATGCAGAGAGGCTATGGTTTGCCTCGTAAGCTGACTCCACACAGCACTGTTCTGGGAAGTGCAGGGGCACCAGTAGTGCTTTCTTCCCCTTCTACTTCTTTAGTCTTCCTTGTGTTGTTTGTGAAGTCCAGCAGGAAGGCTTGTGCTTGGCTGGAGAGGTCTTCTCAAGCCAGTATTGCTGTTTGCTGCAGCACTTGTTTCTCTACTGTGCCTCAGCTCCATTCTGCCTTAGCTGGCTTTTTTCCTTCTGCATAGCTATGCCCTCTGGTCTGCACATTTCCATCAAATGGCTTTCTGGGCAGGGGTATTCTTCCCCTTCTCTCCATTCAGTATTTCTCTGGTGAAATCAGACTTAATTCTTGGACAAGGGGAACCCTGTTCCTATGCCTTTGTATAACCCAGAACTGGAGATGGGCAGCGGGGCTGGGGGACAGCTGTCTGGCTTTCCCTTGCCCTGCAACAGGCCTGGGGCTTTTTTTGCTGTCCTGCTTCCAATGTGTCCCTTCTGTGGCTTTCTATAACATGGAAATTTTCATAGCACTGGTGTCCACTCCTCCAGCAAGTCTGCAAGTTTAAAGAGAAAAAAACCTGGCTGCAGCCTTAGATGAACAGAATGGGGAACTGGCTGCTGCTGCAGCGCATTTAGCTGTGTGAGGGGAGAAGCAGCTGGATTTTTCTTTCTTAGCTCTTAGCCAAAATACTCTCTATAAAACTCTGACCTTCTGTGCAGGAGACCTAAGTTTCTGTACTCTGAATGCAGAGAGGCAATTGTCATGGTAAGTGTTGTTTCAGTACAGGCTGGGAGCCACAGCCTGTCTTTGGTAGATGGATGACTGTGCTAGACGTGCCCCAGTCCGTGACAAGGTGTCCTAAAGCACTCCTGTCCCAGTTCAGTGATGGATCAGCCACTTTCTTCATCATTCTCCATTTTATAAGAGCAGGGCAATTCATAGCAGTGTGATGTTTGTCCTCTGCTCAGTGGTTACCGAATTGGTGACTAACACATAGCACTGGGACTTTCCTACTTGCTGCTGTTTCCCCAGCTCTTAGACATGGGGAAATTTGCCATGAGCTGAAGAGTTTGAGGTTGGTTGCTTCTCCCCAGCTCAGCTAGTGTTGGTTTCACTTGCAGTGAGCCACCCACACAGCAATAAGAACTATAAGGAGGTGAGAAAGCACTGGTCTGTGTTCTGGGGGTAGAATTTCCCCACCTGGCTCTAATCCTAAACAGTCTCCAGTTCTTGTCTTAATGCCCTAGAGAGTTGCTGTGAGAACCAGGAGTGCACTGGCCATGGCTGGCCATCGAGGCAGTGCCTGTGGTGAACAGTCAGTTGAGGTTTGGAAGAGCTAGCTCATATTGTGCTGCAATTGCTGACCAGTGCATATGTTTGGCAGGCCCTGGGCTTAAAGGTTGTACAGGGCTGTTCACTGCTGGTGGTCTGCCCCCTCTGCTGCGTGGCTGAGGTGCTCCAGAAGCATTTAGTAGGCTTCTCCACAATATGATAAAGGCAATGAAGCCATGAAGTGCCTTGTTTCCTCCACTAGGGACCCACAATTTGGCATGTGCTGCCTATTTTGTGACCTCACTCTGAGCTGTGCTAGGCCCCTGCAACAGACACTTTGTCCAGAAGCATTACGGATTCTTTCCACTTCTGGTCAAGCCAGGCTTGTTGACCTTGTGCAGAGATGCTCTGGTCATGTTTTGCATGGTGCAGGGTGTTGGTTTTGAGCCTGAACAGAGCTGTAGGTTTCTGTTCCAGATGGTTAGGGTGAGTTCACAGGCGCAGTCATTCCTGTTTCTGTTTACCAGCATGTGTCTGGTGATTTCCTAAGAGAAGATACAAGCCTCTGTGCAATCTCCTTCATGTGAGCAAGACATACATAGTCACAGCTCTGTGAAGGTAAGCTCTTTTCCTCTGTCAGGAGCCAAAGTGATAGCTTCTTACTACAGCCTTCATGCAGAATTCATGCAGGTTCAGGCTTGATGGATATTGGGGAAAGCAAGAGGCTGAGCCTAGTGTTGGTGGCAACAGACAACTGGCAAAAGCACAAGGGAAGCAGGAGGGCAAGATGATGGGGTCTCTGCAGTGGCATTCAACATTCTCCAGACTGAAAGCAATGCACTCCTCCCTCCCCTGTGGCATCCTGTGTCAGCTCACAGCCACCACCTGGGAAGCTTCAGTGTTTTTCAACCTGCTGCTTTGCTGACTAACACCTCCGCGTTCTACCTCGCTCATTCATATTTTATCCGGTTTCCTGAGCTTTGAGGTGGCTGCTTCTATTGCTTTCCCTTCCCACTGTTACTTATGTCTTAGCTGTTCTCTTGCCATTTTTCACTTACTGTAATGTATGATTATCTTCCTTCTTAATGTCACCAGCCAGTAACTGTGCCTTTGACTCTAGAGATATGCCAGGTCTGTATCTTCGATGGTGCTGAGGGTATTGGTTTCATTCTGTTGTGACAGGAAGAAAATATAGAGGTAGTACTGTTTGTGTGAAGTTTTTTCCGCAAATCATAAACATGATAACTGCAAGTGTGACTGGTTCCCTCTTCTACAGAAAGGAGTTGTCAGCTCTGATTGTTATTTTCTCTGCATGTATTCTTGCTGACAAATACCTACATATGTTGCCCTTCTTCCAGTCATGGCATGGTCATGAACAACTCTAGCAGAACCTACCAAGCCTTCCGTGGTGTGCCTTTCATACTTGCTTCTTGGTGAATATTGCCACTTCAGGCTTGGCTCAGATTACACTTTGAATTAATTAAGTTTGAGGAAAAAAAAGGACCTTTAGGTGCAATATGTTTAAATTTATAAAGCTGTTTCTCTTAGAGTGCCACCAGCATTCATGTTTTAAAAATTAGTTCTGTAGTATGAGGTGCATTTATATCATGGTTTAAAAGTAGCTTGTGCCAGCCACGCTATTACTCTTTGGACTGATCACAAATGCTGCCCTTTCCCTCCTTCCTCTGTGCAAGTAACAGGACTGAAGGGTCCTGTGTGATCAGGGAGCAAAAGCTGCACCTCTGTCCTGGTCTGCTATCCTCACAACAAAAAGATCCTACTAACAGCCTGGGGAATGTCTGGCTTAGCTGTTCAGCATCATTGACCCTGTGCTGTCCCACACTGCACCTAACGGTGCCAATCTCCATAACAACAGACAGAATTGGTTGAGACAAGTCTTTTCTAGAAGCTTGGGTCTGATACCATGCCTGTAAGCGATCCACAAAGCATACAGAAGGGAGAGCTTGTCTCCCCATGTGGCACATGCTATACTGTGCAGTTTGGCTTAGCCCTTCAATGCCTTGATGCTGATGCAACCTCACTGCGAAGGTCTAATTCCACCAGTCCTGCTATGACCTTTTAAATATGTGAGTTTTTATCGGCTCTCCCACCTTTTTCTCCTGTAAGAGACCAGAGCAATACAGTAATAAATGTTGTGTGGGTGTTTGGACCTGAATTCATCACCTCCTCTCACCACATCCTTCTGTCAGCATAGTAATACTGATACAGTGGTGACGTCAATTTCCATTTATCGCTGTGTATTCCAACACACAACGGCCTTTGGTTGTGCACAAGTAGGCTTTGCTCTTACTCAGTGCTGAGAAGACCCACCTGCTCCCCAACTTCTGCGCAGGTGGGATCTGCAGTTACAGTAATGATTTAGCCAGGCCATCAATGGAAGTGTTGGAGAGCTGAAATGTACAGGACGGAGCAGGTAATGTCTGTGTTTCCATCAATTTTCCCTGCTGCCATTTTGTTCCTGCTTAATATCTGCAGCTTCACTGTAAATCTTTTTTATAGCTGATACGGCCTTTGTGCCCCAGGTGTCATTGCTGTTAGCCTCTACTGGACAGCCAGAGCATCCCCCCCCCTTCCTATTGCTTTGTTTAATCAATTGATAGTCTGGACCTTTCACAAGGAATNGAGCAGGTAATGTCTGTGTTTCCATCAATTTTCCCTGCTGCCATTTTGTTCCTGCTTAATATCTGCAGCTTCACTGTAAATCTTTTTTATAGCTGATACGGCCTTTGTGCCCCAGGTGTCATTGCTGTTAGCCTCTACTGGACAGCCAGAGCATCCCCCCCCTTCCTATTGCTTCAGCTTAGTGATTTAATGGCAGCGTGCATCAATAAGGAACTTTTTTTCAAGAAGAAAGCTTGTTTCAGTGTATAACTAGTGGACCATGCCTTTCACTCTTTTTTGCTTGGGTATAGTAAAATTCATTTTATCCTGCTTTGAAATACCTTTTTTTTTTTTTTTTACCTAATCTGAGTTCTTAATTAGTTTTGTTTTGGTAGGGTTTGGGGTTTTGTTTGTTTGTTTGTTTGTGGGGTTTTTGGGTGAGTTTGGGTTTTTTGTTGTTTGTTTGTTTGGGGTTTTTTTGGAAGTTTTGTAAGTGCATGTATTTCCTGGAAACAGTTCAAAATGTGATCTTGGACTTCATCCATCTTTGGCAGCTTATAGCATGGTATTTCCAGATCCTTAGCAAAAAATAATCTTCATAAATGTCTGTGTCTGTATTGGTCCTATTTCCTATTCTCCGGTATATTAAAACCTTGTAGCATCATTTACATATGCACATCTGTCTGAACAGCTGATCAGCTTTTATTGCTGTTGCCTTGCACTCTATTCCCTAGGATACTAGAGTTTGTAGCAGTGGTACTCAGCAGGTGTAAAATGCTTGACATTTATGAGAATTAAGTTACTGTGTTTCAAGGGTGTATGAAGCTGACTCAGAGTCTCCATATCATAAACAGAGGAATTGAAATGAGATGATAGAAAGGAAAGTATTTTCTAATACCAGACAGGGAATAAGTTCCTGCCTCTGCTCACTGCCCACTGCCATTCTTCTCTCCAGGTGAACAATCAAGTGCTGACAGATGGAAGTAAATGGGAAGGGTGTAACAAATAGAGGGATGTAGGAAAGGTGGAGGTCTCAATCACAGACTGGAATTGAGGCTTGCAGGAGGTGTGACTGGAGAAAACTTCAGAACAAGGACTGCTATACATCTCTGCTGAAGTCATGAGATCTTTCAGACATCAAAGACTACAAAGAGACTGCTGCAGAGCTGCAGATTTCCCAGCTCTTCTGCCTACATCTTGCTGGTCCGTGTCTTGTCATAATAACCTGGAGCACAGCCAGGAGGTCAGACCCACAGCACTGACACTGTCTATGGTGTCCTCAGAGGTGGCAGTCCTTTCCTACCACAGTGAGGTAGGAGAACTCTGCAAGAAGAGAAGGAGAGAAGTGTTGGACTAATCTGTGGGCACAGGCAAGGGTAAGAGATGGGAGAGTAGAGTCCAAAGTGAGGAAGTATTTTCTCCTTGCTTTACCTATGTTACCTATGCCTTTTTTTTCTTTTTTTTTACCTTCTTATTCAGGAGCCTCCTTTCTAGATTACAACGTTGTCTGTTAACCTCTCTCCATTGTGTAATGGCAGCATCTGGTAACTCCATAAGACATTTTCCTGATGGGCTTCTTGCTTTGGCTTGGGCTTTATTCTTCGAGCAAAGGAAGGAAAGTAGGGGAGGCACTTGAAAGAAACCACAGTACACTAGATAAAAGCAGCAAAGGGTTTCCTTAAATTGCTGTGTTCATTTAGACAGGAATGGAAGTAAAACAAGGGAGCTACAGCAGTCTTATGGATATGAAGTGTGAGAGACCCTGCCTATTGGATTTTGAAACAAGCAGTGGTTCTGCAGACCTCTCTGAGGGCCCAGCCCTTCCTTTCATTCCTCTGCTGAAGAAGAAGCAGCAAGTTGCCTTTATTGGCCTTCCAGGGTGGCCAAGAGTGTGGAGTATGACAGTCACAAAGCAAAGTGATGCTGAGATGAGCTCATGGTACAGCCAGTTTTAGCATGAGGTCAGATGAGCATGTTTCAGATGGCAGGATAACAATAGGCCTTCCTCAAGGGAATGAGGATTTGGAGAAGAGCAGTGGAAGTATGAGTGGAAGTACAAGGTGGGGTTAATTATGGGCTGATCTCAGTGATCAGAAATAGTGGTAATGACAAGAGTTATTATACAGAGACAACTTGGAGAGCTAGGACCAGAGGGGTCAAGAAAAGGTGTTTCCTCAAGGCAATGTATAAAGCAGATAGAAAGGCTGGAATATGGGGGAAGAGAGTTTTTGTCCTGCCACTGGCAGCAGGGTGGCTGACAGTGTTCCTGGGGCTCCTTGCTGAGCTGGAACAGTGAGTATTTCATGGGCAGGATATGTTTAGCAGGAAAGGAAGGGCAGCAGCCTCACCTCTGCTCCCACTGCAGGGCTGAGGTGCTGCACTCCTAGTGATCTCATCTGGCACCCTGGGAGCATGTCCCTGAGGTCATGCAGGGCTGTAGGGGCTTTCTGCTGGCTGCTAAATTTATTTTGCTCTCATTATTTGAGTAAATCTGGGAAATTTTTAAACACCGCAAATGTTCCCCAAGTGGTAGAGGTCTCACTGACTTCTTTCTGCTGAGTGGCTGGGTGTTTGCTGCTGGTGGTGGAGGCACACAGGTACCCCAGCACCTATATACCTGCAACCCCCCCCATGTCAATATAGGCTGAGGAATAAATGGATCAAGATCGACCTTGCTAAGAAGGACTTGGAGGTGCTGGTGGATAAAAAGCTGGACATAAGCTGTCCATGTGCACTGGTAGCCCAGAAACTACTTGTACCCTGGGCTGCATCCCTAGTAGTGTGGGCAGCAGGTTGAGGGATGGGATTTTCCTCCTGTACTCTGCTCTTGTGAGGCTCTGCCTCCAGCCCTTGGACCCTCAACATGAGAGGGGTGTGGAGCTGCTGTACTGAGTCCTAAGGAGGCCACAGAGGTGCTCCAAGGGCTGGAGCACCTACAGACAGATTGAGAAAGCTGGGGTTGTTCACTCTGGAGAAGAGAAAGCTCTGGGGAGACCTTATTGCAGCCTTTCAATAATTAAAGGGAACCAGTAAGAAAGATATGGACAGACTTTTCAGCAGAGTCTGTTGTAATAGGACAAGGGGTGATAGTTTGACCTACCCTCTTTTAATTTAAAACTATATGGCATGGCATGTGGACTCTCCCTTCTGCCATGCATTCTTACAACTTGCTGTCAAAGGTTGCTTCTCCAAAGTCCTTTCCCCAGACAGCCCATTTGAGAATACTTTGAGGAAACAGTGCTGAAATCTGTATGAGGTATCAACAGTCAATACTCTGCAGAGAGCTCATTTTAATTCTTTGTATGCATATCCACGTGCTTCTGTAAATGTTTAAATACTATGAAAACACAACCTCAGTGTGTTATGTGACTTGAGGGCCTTGTCTTGGAGCAGAGGCTGTGGGCTGAACAGTCATTTATTTGTATGTGATGCCATTTCCTCATATTGTTTTAAACATCCTGCTGTCCTCTTGTCTGAAGACTTTCCTGTAAGTTCTTTCACCAAACTGCATCAGGACAGCCTTTCTCTACCATCAGTGCTGTACATTGTTCTCTTTTGTGCCACATAGGAGGGCGTGTTTTTTCTGGTCTGGCTTCCTGGAGTCATTTAACTTGATATTTCTTGTTTATTTAACTATGGGTAGGCCAAATCAATGAGTTCTCATGAGCCTTGTTCATACAGTTGCACAACGACATTCACACTCTTTTGGACTAATTCACTGCACAGATGTTTAAGCCTCAGCAATGTCACTTTTCCTAGTGGCAAGCCATTTCTAATTGCAGCAAACTAATGAAGAAAGAATGGGTTAGCACTTAACCCAAGAGCCTTTTCTTTTGCATGGATAGCCTGAAGCTGCAGTCACTTTACTGCTTCCTCTGTGCACATACTGGCAAGGAACAAAGATTTCACTGACCTTGCTTGTGGCCAGTTGTCAGGGCTGTTGGTCATCACCTCATTAGCCCATAGAGCAGATACACACAGGAGAGCTGAAATTGCTTGCCAAATGAGACACTTTTAGATATTTAATGAAACCAAGATTAATTCTGCCTCAACCTTTGTCATATGAGTAGATAGCTGAGCTGAACTTTTAATTGATTGGGGTGAGGGGGTTGTTTGTGGGGGTTTATTTATTTTTTTTTTTCCCTCCAGGACATCCAGTCAGAACCAACATGAGAAACAAACAGTGGCTCAAGAATATTTCCTTCTTCCTTTTATTCCAGTACAGTAAGTTCTCAGGTATTTCTTCTGGGCTGTACATCCACAGAATTTATCTTGTTGACGGCTCTGATGAGACATGCATGACAGAAGGTTGCCATGAGACAGCAAGCACAAGATAGAGTACCAGGGGAGATCTTTCCATGGGATGAGGAGTGGAGGACAGGCATGAGAAGGTGCATACCTGGGCAGAGCTCAGCCAGGCTGCAGACTGCTGTGGGGAGCAGCATCAGCAGGGAGAGTGCAGAGATAGTGCCTGCCTTGAAAGGAAATGTCTCCTAGTAACATTAGAGTAGGATTTCCCCCACCAAAAAAAATGTTTGTTTGCTGGTGGCCAAGGGCTTATGGTTGCTGTTGGCTCTCCAGCCAGGGACAGTAGTGTAAACCTCTCCTGGTCTGAACTTTGAGTCCCAAGTTTGCTTGGGACTGGACTGTGCAGTCACCCCCTCCCTTTTTGCTGGTTTCTACCCACACTGCAAACTCCAGCTTATTCAGAGCTGACTTTCTGAACAGGTCAGCTGGACAGAAAAAGGCAGTGACAACAGTGTCTGGAGGGAACTGTGTAAATTTAGTATCTTATGTGCTGGATCTGCTCCAATCAAACCTCAATTAACAGAAAAAATGCATTCAGACTTTCATCTTCCTCCGTATGGGACTGTTGTGATGTTTGGTCTCAATTTTGTGTGATGCGAGCCAGGAAATTACTGTGTACTAATTTCGGTTTGGATCAATCTAAATCTTACTGTTAGAAGTATTTGAACTTTGTTTCTGAAGCTGCCAAGGACAGATATTTCATCCTAGATCTAACTGGGTTTAGGACACTTAATTATTCCTTTCCCAGTAAAACGTTGTTCTCTTAATTTTGTTAACAGATTCTTGCTCAAAGATACACTTGCAGCTTACCAGCTACATAGGAATAGTATTCTGTTTGACTAATTAACACAATAACACAGAAGAATGATAATTACTGGTGCTTAACAGCTTATTAGTATTTGCTGCCCTCTCTAAAAGAAAACAAGAGATTTCTAACCCCTTTTTGTAGGAGTTAGGCTAGAGGAGAAAAAGTGTGCTGCCCAGGACACGGGATCAAACAGTGCTTGGACCATAAGAGCCATCCTAAGAGTCTGTGGAAGGCTCAAAACAAAAAGTGAAAATTTAATTAAAATTTTAGAACAAATTTTTCAAGATGATGTGAAATGAGAATGTCAAAATTAAACAAAATGACAACACATAATTTGAATAATTTACAGTTTAAAAAAGCATGTGTACATCCTTGGGACTGATCTGTCACAAATATCGCCAAATTTCTTCTGTCCCCATCCTATCTCTCTGGGTAAAAGGGAATCTTGTATACAAATCTGAGTGTTGCTCAGCGCTAATATAGGGAGAGCAGGGTATGCTCTGATGCATAAGGACTGGGGAGTAAATGTTGGGATGGGTGATGTCAGTGGGCAAAAGTCGACTTCTTTTTTCTTTGAACTCACACTGGCCTAAGGGGAAGCTGCTCCCTCCACTGGACACCCATGCTGTGCATTTGGACTGTAAAAGCAGAGACAGCTTGTTTGTGGAGACGGTCACTTAATTTGGAGGGTGGAACAGATTCTTCTGGGCCATTAGTGCACACGTTGCTTGCATTCCCTGTTGGTGGTGGCTCTCTGCATAAAGCTTCAGCTGTAAAATTGGGCATTCTGGTTGCTGAGCATATTGCATCAGCCTGTTTCATTGTCTGCAAACCACGCTGAACACAAAGCATGTTGCAAAGGGGAAGGAAGAAGCAGGAAGTGCAGCTTCTCTATCTATACAAGCAGCAGAATGACGAAGGGAGGTGAGCTTGCAGCATGGTCAGCATCAAAGGATTTGGGTGCCTGATGGCTGTGAAGTAACATGTTTCCATAAGGCTAGGGGCAGCCCTGATGGTAGAAGAGGACCCATGCTTGATTTAATCATGGATATAACAATCTTGAGTCTTTCCCTAGATGATGAAAATTTTATTCCCATCAAAAAGGCGTGATACTATACATGTCAGAGATTAATGGTCATTGCAAGAGGCATGGTTTGCACCAGCATGGCATGCTGCACCTCCTGCAGGCCTTTCTTCACTTAGCCATTCCTAGTGTAGTGGAGAGGGGTTCTCGTCAGCCCAGGCTGCTGTCGGGAGAGGACTCACCAATACAGACATTTCTCACTGTGCTGCATCTTCCCTGCCTTGAAATCCAGGGAGCTAACTGAAGTGTGTTATGCACAGGACAAACAGTGCTTTTGTATAGCACGTGTCTGATACTGATCTGTGAGCAGAGCTCCTGCAGAACAATTACAAGAGCATAAATGCTGCTTTGTGACCACTTTCAAATTACTTAATTTTCTTAATGACCAGTGTAAATTCTATAATTGCTTCTTAAGTTCTCTTTAGTAGTCTGTAATTGATCAGTTGTGCCTATCAGAATGATTTATAGACGTTATAATAACTACAAATTTGCAATATTTTTTTGCCAAAATTTCATTAAAACATACTTCAAGCTTCTGGAGCTGGAGATGAAATGTATTGATGCTGCAGGTGTCAAGCCGTAGGAAATAGAAAAGAGAATGGCAAAGAAAGAATTGCACATTAAAAAAAAAGTGTTATTTTACTAGTCATGTAGATGTCATACAATGAAAACTAGACTAGCAAAGAAAAGTATTCAATTTAGAAAGTGGTATCATTAATATATTTGAATATGCTACTGTTTCTTACTGGGTTATCATGCATCTTCTGTGTGCTACAGAAGTAAAGACCCTTGCAGAAGTATGTAATTCTGCTGTAGTGACTGTATGAGAAGAGACGGAGACTTCAATCACAATTTGGGCTCTTCCTTATTTTGGCTACCACAGAATTTTTAATAGATTTTTTTTGTTTGACAGTTATCTTACTGTCAATGACTTGTCATCCTGTAGAGTTGGAACACATCTTATGCCCCAAGACTGGAGATTTTCAGCAGGGTGGGAGGAGGACTTGTCATAGAGTGATGCACTCCCTTCAGAAATAGTGGGAACTCTGAGGTTGCATGTGTTGATATAAAGTTTTCTTGCTTTATCATGGAAGTTGATGCTGTGTTTTCTTTTTCCAAACCTACAGCTATGTGTTGTGAGAACCTCACTTGTTTTGTGGACTATGTACAGACTCTGTCCTGTATCCTGAGAAATGACTTTGGTGCTGGTTCATACAACCTCACTGCAACATGGTATGTCTTGGTAGGATGAGCAAAGTCCAGTTAGCAGGAACCTCTGCATGGCCATAGCACAATGGTGACCTTCTGTCCTCTTTGTTGAGTGGAAATCCTATTCTTGCTGCTATGCTGTTTTTTTCACTTGCTATTTCACACTCCAGTTACCAACTCCCATAGCAAAGGCCACACAGTTCCTGTCTTCACTTACTACATCTACTCCAGCTTCCTTAGCATTGCCTGCTCTCCTGCCATGGGAATCCTTTGCCCTTTGCTGCTGTTAACAGTGAACTTTCACCCATGTGTTTTGGCAGGGTTCATTCCTATTGTCCAATCTTAAACAGCTGCTGTTCTTCCCCAGCAAGGGAGCGGATACAGTCTAGGGCTGTGCAGCCCTGAGGAGCATCTTTTCTTTCCACGGACATTTTCCTACTTCTCTTAAAGATGCTAAGCTGGGCAAATTAAAGGGGAAAAATCTGTCAAAGTTCAAAGATAAACTTTTATTTGAACATGTTGATTTGGGTTTTTTTAATAAATTTCTATGCCTGATGGTTCAGCAACAACTTAATACAACTACAGCATGTGGTAGATGTGGACTTGATTGGTTTGGTTTTTTTAGGATTCTTGAAGAAGATCCAGAAGATACTATGGCTGCCTGCAGTCTCCTGCAATTGTCCAGGAACACCAGTCACACTGAATATATGTGCACTGTGGACATGACAGAACTCCTGGCAGATACCAAAATCCAGGTGGATGTTACAGAGATAGCTGATAGGCAGCATGTGATTTCCAAAGACTTTTATTTGTCTGACAACAGTAAGTACAAAAATGGAGAATTTGATAAATACTGTCTGACTATATGTGCTCTTTTGCTTGAGGCTGAACTTAGAGCTGGCTTGGTCCATGCTTTTCATGAGGAAATCCTTTTCCGTGTGAAGCAGTAGGTGATAAATTTCCACCATAGACCAGTCTCGTACCTGATTATTAGGGAGGAGTTTGTTCTTGGCTAGGTTCTAAAGGTCAAGAGGAATTGCTTTATTGCAAGTGTCACAAATCACATAATCCTTAGAATGGTTTGCAGTGAAAGGAACCTTGAAGATCATCAAGTTCCAACCTCCTGCCATGGATGGGGACACCTTCCAATAGTCTAGGTTCCTCCAAGCCCTGTCCAACTTGGCCTTGCACACTTCCAGGGATGGGACAGCCATAGCTTCTCTGAGCAATCACCACCCCCACAGCCAAGAGTTTCTCCCCAGTATCCCAACTAACTCTGCCCACTGTCAGTGTGAAGCCACTCCCTTTTGTCCTATCAGTACATGCCTTTGTCAAAAGTCCTTCTTCAGTTCTTTTATAATGTTGTGGTGGTTTTACCACAAATTCAGTGATTTTGGAGCAGAGACTCTGAGAGAAGTCACAAAAACACACCCCAAAAATGAAGAAAACACACAAATATCACAGTTTATTTTGCGCAAACACCAAAACCCAACAAATAAAGTGCAAAACAGACAAACAAATTACTTTTTTCCAGGGCCCGCGTTTGAGGTGAGGACGCTCTGGAGATAGTGCTTGTCTCTCTCTCTCTCCCTCTGGGCCCGGCTGAGAGACTCCGGGGTAGTTAGAAGGGAGCACGTGGTCCCAAGATCCCCTTAGCCATAAGCCTCTGCCCGGTTTTGACTGAGGAAACAACTCAAGAAGATTACAAAAACTGTGCACCCCCTCCCTCCCTCCCTTTAGCCCAAGGAGAGATTTAGTGCTGAAAAA
>VYZS01096362.1:22963-37172 GCA_013400695.1 Neodrepanis coruscans | reverse complement strand
GCCGCTCCCGCTGCTGCCCCCTGCCCGGAGCCCAGCCGCTGTCAGTGCTAGGCGAAGCCGCCGCTTCGCCGGCTTCTCCCGGGACCGGGCAAAGCCGCCACTTTTGCCGGCTCCTCTCGGGGCCGGGCAAAGCCGCCACTTTCGCCGGCTTCTCCCAGCGCCGCCGCCGCTGCTGGTTCGCCCACTGCCGCTGGCCATCGTGGCGCCATCGCCCGCAGCCCCGGTGGCTCCCGGCGTGTGCTGCGGCTCCGTTCCCGATGCGGTCTCCACGGGAGCAACAGCCCCGGGACCGCGGGACAGCCCTGGCAGGGAAGGGGTGGGGGGGGGGACCGGTTTTATTTTTCCAACCCACAACAAATGTGAAAGGAAGACTTTCTGGAAGACATTTTTCTAATGTCCCAGAAGGCCCTTGCAATGGACACCTGAACTAACATGACATTATTTTGGGTGGCACAAGGTGTCCCAGATGCAATGGATGTAGCAGTTTCCCTTTCTGAGGCAATTCCTAATCATCTCTCCTGCATAACAGGAAGATTGAATGCAATCGTGTCGCTGACTTGGTGAAATGCTGATATGGTCTGGGTTGAGTAGCAAATTGTGAAGAAAAGGAGCTGTTAGTCAGGCAGATAGGTATCATGCAGGCATATGAAAAGGATTTTTCTATTTGGGTTTTTCTGAAATTGAACTTTTCTTGAGAAGTGTCCTCTTTTTGACAAATGCCATAACATTTCGGGAAGCCTCCCTGCCTCAACTGACAGACTATAGATTGACTAGTGGTGTTTTGTGTGTCTCCTAGAAGTCCCCTCCAAAGCCATCATAGCTCAGTGGTGGGCACAGCAGATTCTGCCAGAGTTTTGCTTTACTGGTTTTTGATATATGAACACATCCTGCAGGGACAAAAAAGCTTGTTTTCTGGGCACTTAGGACACAGGAAGTTGCACTGGGTTTATGCAGTGTCCCCTAGCCTCAGCTTTTTCTTCTCTTATAAGAACAAGGTGCTCTACTCTTTACATCTCCCAGGAGTTATTATCCCCTTTGTACTATCTTCTTCTGCTTCTTAAGCAATGAAGTGGTTCAAAGACTGGCAGAAGGTATGTTCTGAGAAGCATGGGCCTGACTTCATTATACTTCTCAGGTGTGAGGTTCTGTGCATGGCTAAGGGGCAGATGTGGATGTTCTCCTGTACAGGAAGTTCTCCTGTACCCTAACCTGTGCCAGGGCAGTTTTGCTCACTACTCACTCTGCATTGCTGATACCATGCTAGGCCATCTTGTCTGTAGTAATGTCATGAAGGGTAACACTATCCTGTCTTCCAGTCAAACCACAGCCTCCATTCAACCTGACCGCTTTGTTCTCAGAGGGTTACAATATTTCTTGGGAAACCATCTACCAGAACTCTCCCTTCTACTTTTTGAATGAGGAGCTGGAATATCAGCTGCGTTACAAGAGAAGAACCGACACCTGGGAGGTAAGTGAGATGTCAGTTTACCATCAAGTAGGATGTATGAGAAAAGAGGAGGCCAACATAACCAGGGCAGCAGCACTGGTGTTGAAGAAGGAAGATGTCTTTCTGCTTGACTGGACTGAAAACAGGCAAAATCAAAAATTAATCAAGAAGCAGGAGTTGTGTGAGAAGTACTAAATCCTTTGAGAAAAACTGATAATTCATAATCTCATGCTGTCCTGCATGGAAGGCTCCCTCAGAGCTGCATGCAGCTGCTGACTAGTCAGAGCATGGCCTTACAGAAACAACATGAAAGCAGAGGAGGTTACTTGCAGAGCTCCTTACTTTGCAGCAGTTATGATAATGTGAGAGCAGTCACTCTAACCCTGAGTGTTTGGTGTTTAACCATTCACAGACTCAGAAGACTAAAGTTGTTCATGAAGACAAACGGACACTGGTGATCCTGCCGTGGGAACTCCAGGCGAACACTGAGTATGAGTTCCAAGTGAGAACCAGACCCCAAGAAGACAGCAACTACCATGGGTTTTGGAGTGAATGGAGTCCTCCCCTCTCATTGAAAACCAGCCCTGCCGGTACACACTACTAGCTCTCCTTACCCTGCCAGTTAGTCCAGTGTCAGAATGCTTTCAGTGCTCTAATCAAATCTAATTAGAACAAATTCTAAATAGTCTATTAAAGAGAGGCATGGTTAGCTTTCTTACTGAGTGCATGAACCCCAGGCCTGGGCTGTCAGTATTGATGTTCTCACTGTGTGGCACAGCCCACGGAAGAGAATTTGGTGGTGTTGGCTGTAGGCTTGGGTGCCACAGCAGGAGTGCAGCCTCTAGCTTCCTTTAAAGTGTCAGATGTCCAGGGTTCTGCTTGCACTGTTCAGAAATGGGGAAATCTCCTCTTCTGGGGCTTAGTGCTGTCTTCAAATGAGGGGAAGGGTATCCTGCTCTCAAGTCTGAGTTCTGTGTCTGGACTCTGATGGTTGGTCATGCTGGGCATAGGTGTTTTGTTTGGTAGCCACAACTCCACAGGGAGTTCACAATACATTATACACAGAAGTACTCTGATTCTTGTCACGGTGGAACAGAGGCCATGAAAACAGGAAGCCTTTGCTCCAGTAGAGCAGGGCAAGATGACTATGGTCAATATCAGCAGCATGCACTGAACTTCCCTGCTCTTACTCATCTGCAGCTCGAACTGACTTATTACAGAGTTTACATGGTGCTGTGGCCTCAGGGCCAGGCTGCATTTGTTAAGGGATACCGGAGTTCTGGATCTCAGAACCACCTTTTCACCACAGGTGGAGAGCAGCCACCAAGTAGTCATCTAGTCCACACCATTTCTTCATATGTCTCTAGCCAGCTGCACTCTCTTTTCACATCATGGATCATCTGTCCCTAAACCAGGAGTCAGAAACATGAGAGGTTTTCGTGGCAGAGAACTATTGTTGGTTGTCTGTGTGGGGGGCAGCCAGGCTGTGGGGCAGCTGATGCAGTGCTCCTTTCATTGATAAAATTTTTTCTGAGGAACCTCATTCAGACCTCATATCTGAAGTCCTGCAGCCCAGGTGACAGCCTCAGTGTCCCTATGACAGAGTCTGAGGTTGAAATTGAGGGTGTTTATAGAATCATTTACATTGGAAAATACCTCCAAGATTATCAGGTCCAATCTTTCACCAATCACCATCTTGTCAACTAGACCAGAGCATTGAGTGCCACATCCAGTCACTCCTTGAACATCTCCAGGAGTGGTGATTCCACCACCTCCCTGAGCAGCCCCATACAATTCCTGACAAGCCCTTCCTTTGCAAAAACCCTTCTTCTCACCATCTTCTGCTTATTGACCAGGGTATAAAGCAAGTTGAGTCTGAATGACCCTGTCTTTTTCTCCAGCAGCAACACAGACAGCAGGCATGAGATGGTTGCTGCTGTTTGGTGTTGTCGTGGCAATCATGGCTTCAATCACAATCTTTCTGGCCAAACAGCAAAGGTAAGAAAGTTTCAGGAAGTGTGAGTAAATGTTATTATTCTTTCTTNATGAGGGGAAGGGTATCCTGCTCTCAAGTCTGAGTTCTGTGTCTGGACTCTGATGGTTGGTCATGCTGGGCATAGGTGTTTTGTTTGGTAGCCACAACTCCACAGGGAGTTCACAATACATTATACACAGAAGTACTCTGATTCTTGTCACGGTGGAACAGAGGCCATGAAAACAGGAAGCCTTTGCTCCAGTAGAGCAGGGCAAGATGACTATGGTCAATATCAGCAGCATGCACTGAACTTCCCTGCTCTTACTCATCTGCAGCTCGAACTGACTTATTACAGAGTTTACATGGTGCTGTGGCCTCAGGGCCAGGCTGCATTTGTTAAGGGATACCGGAGTTCTGGATCTCAGAACCACCTTTTCACCACAGGTGGAGAGCAGCCACCAAGTAGTCATCTAGTCCACACCATTTCTTCATATGTCTCTAGCCAGCTGCACTCTCTTTTCACATCATGGATCATCTGTCCCTAAACCAGGAGTCAGAAACATGAGAGGTTTTCGTGGCAGAGAACTATTGTTGGTTGTCTGTGTGGGGGGCAGCCAGGCTGTGGGGCAGCTGATGCAGTGCTCCTTTCATTGATAAAATTTTTTCTGAGGAACCTCATTCAGACCTCATATCTGAAGTCCTGCAGCCCAGGTGACAGCCTCAGTGTCCCTATGACAGAGTCTGAGGTTGAAATTGAGGGTGTTTATAGAATCATTTACATTGGAAAATACCTCCAAGATTATCAGGTCCAATCTTTCACCAATCACCATCTTGTCAACTAGACCAGAGCATTGAGTGCCACATCCAGTCACTCCTTGAACATCTCCAGGAGTGGTGATTCCACCACCTCCCTGAGCAGCCCCATACAATTCCTGACAAGCCCTTCCTTTGCAAAAACCCTTCTTCTCACCATCTTCTGCTTATTGACCAGGGTATAAAGCAAGTTGAGTCTGAATGACCCTGTCTTTTTCTCCAGCAGCAACACAGACAGCAGGCATGAGATGGTTGCTGCTGTTTGGTGTTGTCGTGGCAATCATGGCTTCAATCACAATCTTTCTGGCCAAACAGCAAAGGTAAGAAAGTTTCAGGAAGTGTGAGTAAATGTTATTATTCTTTCTTGATAAAGATGGGGTGTTCACATTCAGCCTTCTTTGTATCTTGTGTATCTATGCATGGTCAGCTATGGACTTGTGAGGATCAGCCAAGTATGGTTTCTAGCTGATTCCCTACCAGGAGTGACCTGCTTTTCTCTGGGGCTCCGCTGCCATTCAGCTTGTTGGGACAAGAGAGTGGCACATGGGGATGAAGCAATGGCTACCCAACATTCTGAGCTGTTCTGCTGGTCTTGTCTGTGCTCTGCAGTTGCCAAATGGAGCAGTAGCCAGGGCTGGCCTGCACCTTTTCAAAGTTGCTGTAGGCCCCTCAGTGCTGTCTGGGGGCTTGTCTCCCTTTTGGAGGGTCCCATGCCCTTGTAGAGGTATGGGGTACTGACATAGAGGAGGGCTGGGCTGGTGCAGCAACAGGGCTAGGACAGCCCAGGTCTACAAAAGAATTGCATAGGGCAGAGTTCTGGCCTGCAGACAACAAGCCAGCCCAGCCTGAGGGGAAAATGCATTTCCAACACTTGGTGATTTTCCAGGAAGGAAAAAATTAAAACCTCTTTCCTTAGCATAAATATGTGTGTGCAAGTGCTGAGGACTCGCCTCTTGTGAGGTTCACAAGAAAGGCCATTAGATGGCTCTGGCAGCACAAGACATCCACGGATCCTCAGCCACTTGCTAACTCATGAGGCCAGACAGGTGATTTCAGTTTCTTGAAATGGATCTGGAGATGCCTTGCTTTGCATTGGTAATGTGTGTTTAACCCCAAAGCCTTTCTCTTTTCTCTTCCAGCTTGTGGAAGAAGATGGCTTGCATCCCAGACCCTGCTCCCTTTTTCAAACCGCTTTACCTGGTGCATAACGGAGATTTCAAGGTATAAATGGGCCACAGAAGCAAATGGAGCACAGGACAAACTAAAAGGCCAGCATGCTATCCTGGGAAAGGGATTCTCATTAGGCTAGTAAGAGCGGAATCCAATCTCAAAGGAATGCTAAAAGGCTTCAGATATAAGGCCCAGAGCTCTCTACTGTCTGTTCTGTGCCATAAAGACCTTTATGTCTCGTCTGTACTGCTTATTCTCTGTAGGTGCTGCCTCAGTGTGTGAGCTGAATTCACGTGATTTGTGAAGCCTCAGATCCTGATGGAAGTGAAATACCAAAACAGTAACTGGGATTTTTCCAAAGCTCCAGTCCCATGCTTCCGTAAGGCCATGGAACAGTCTTAATCCTATAGGCACATCTCCCACTCCAGTCTCTGCAGTGATACAAGCTCAACATTAAGGCTTGTAGTTCTCTCTGAAGCGTCACTCATATAGGCAGGCAATAGTTATGCATATCATCCTGGAAAGATGGACAGAGCTTTGGGGGCAAATAACTGCTATGTGATAGTACAGTGCAACTGACTGCCTATGAAGGAAGTGTCTTTGAGTAACTTTGCCTAGTCCTTCCAAATTCTCTTCTTATTTAACACCATCCAAACTTGCTTGTGTGACAAAATGGTTTCCAAAAACTGAAGAGTTTGCTGGAGTTCTCAAGATGCAAAAGTAAAAGCACCCATAAATAATTATTTTATTAAGCCAAAGAGCAGTTCACAATCGTGTTATCACACTGTCAAAGTGCTGACATACGAGTGCAGACTCCACTGCCCCTTTCTGAAAAAGTTCCTGTTATTGCAGTAGAACTGATCAGAGGCACTTCAATGTCTGCTTTTTCTTAGACCTTCTGGGAGAGGGACACCAGCTGGACCTTAATGATCTTCATGTATTTCCTGCTGCTGCCTGGCTGATGTTTGTAGTTTATGCAAGTAATCTTGGAGGGGTGCTATTCAAGCTGAAGCTTGTAGTGACTGTATCCCTTCCTTCCTGCTTTCCTCTTTCAGACCTGTTATGGCCTTTCTATATCTATACCAGAGTGGTATTTGCATCTTCTTGTGAGGCAGCTGGTACTGGTTGCTCTCAGGGGAAGGAGCAGGTGGACCCAGTGTGGGAATTCCTGAGAGTCACCAGTTAGTGCTCACATTGGAAATGAAAGCTCCCTGTATGCCAAGAGCCATGCTCCTCTCAGGTGAACCCATGGGGCTCTCTGTTTTATGGGAATTACTTTCTTGCTAGTGTCTACTTAGGCTGTTCAGCGCTGCTGAGAAGGTAAAGAGTCTCACTAGCTAAAGTTGAATTACTTCCCAGTAAATTTGCAGATTAAAGCAGCAGTTACCCACAGAGCCATAGCACAAGATGCACAGGCAGGGGTGTCAAGAGGATATGGTGACATCACTAAAAAGTGAACAGACTTGTCACTTTTGGCAGACAAAAACCCAGTTGATGTAGATCTTATTCAGCTTCATCCTACCAGCATGAAGGACATTCAGGTTTTGTTAGCTTATGTCAGTGAATAATGTTTACAAATTACAGTAGTAATGGTCTGCAGACAGCAGTCCTGGATGGGGTAGGAAATGGCAAAAATGTTAGAGAAAAACTTAAGACATAGAAGGTAAAGCTGAGGAACATTGTTTACTTGTGTTTATATGAGTTCTTAGATTCATATTGAGTGGGAATTTGCAAAGAATTTTCAAGAGGGAATAGCAAAGAATTGTCAAGAGGGAATAGCAAATATTCTGCCCACTCAATTCTAAGAAAAGGACTTTTTGCTGTTTCTTCAAATGGCCTTTTGCACCTCAGGTGCCTTTCTGTCCATTATGGCTTTAATAGTAAGTTCTTTGTAGCTTAGGTTAAAAATGAATTAAAATAAACTCGGTGCTTTTTGCTGTAACAAAGATTTTTTTTTCCATGTTCTGTGTCAGAAGGTAATAAACTGTGTCGAGCTGTTCTCGTCCCAGATATTTTGCTCATGTATAGTTATGCTGGATGCAGTCTGGGACTGGGACTTAATCCAGTAAGATTAAGGCAGTCTGACAGCTGTGGTAACACCTAGCTCTTGTGCAGCACTCAGGCAGAAGTCTTCATAGTGTTTATGAAGTGCAGTGTTCTTAACTATTTTATACACAGCAGAAAGCAGTACACTTAGAAGAGCCTTGCCACAGCTCAGCCATTAGGTAAGTGGAAGACAGGGAGCAAAACCAAGTCTTAAGTCTATGCTGTGCCCAGCCTCAGCAGTGCAGAATCCTCAAGTAGGACTTGCTGGCATTCTTTAGTGGTACATGTATAAAGTGCCTAAAGTCTAAAGTATCATTAGTGGCTGTGATCTGAGTGTCTCAGTGACTTTAAAAAGTTTGGGGGTTTTTTAAACTTTGTTCTTAAATCAGAGGAATCCAGAAATGCCTTTACTCCCGTCTGTAACTGAATGCAAGGGGCTTGTGATGTAGGGAGAATGCATGACGGGGCAGACTGTGATGCTAACGGAGATACAGAAGGGCAAGGTTCAATGTGTGGCACTACCTAATCATCTGAGGAAGTGTTGCAGGTGGTGGCTACACTCTGCGAAGTCCCCATCCCCTCCCTACTTCTGCTTTCTTTTCATCACTGTGAAAGAAAAGGCTCTCCTGGGGCTTGGTTGCATATAGATGATTGGGAAAAGCCTTACCCTGACCCCCTTCCCAGGAAACTGAGGTGGGGGAAGTGAGAGAGCAGGACAGATACAGCACACAGGGAGAAACTGACCATCATTTCCAAGGGAAGCAGCATCCAGAATAAGGGAGCAGGGGAGACTTGATAGCTTAACTTGGAACTTCAGGCTGATTCATGAAAGAATGCTGCTATGGGCAGTGGCATTCAACTACTTAAGTCAGTTCTCCTGCAGCTGCCTATGTCTGGTAATAACAGCATCTCCTACTGTTATATATTGGAGTCAGTGATTTTAGAGTTTCTTTGCCTATAAAAGCAAGAGAACTTTGGTTATTTCTTTGGACCCTCAAACCCTGTGATACTAACCTCTCCCTCCCTGTATGTCCTTTTCTGCAGAAGTGGGTTGGTGCATCCCGTACGAAAATGACCTTTGATTTCTTTGAATGGGGAATAGTTCTTCCAGAAGTCGTACAAGTTTACACCATGCATCCTTCCAACAGCACCTCACGGGAAGACCTGCATGAGCTGAGAAACAACCTGCCTTGCAAGACCTGTGTGTCTTGCCTGACTGTCCCAGGCCATGATAGCCAGTCTCTGTGGTCTGGTGTAAACAAAGACCAGTCATATGGGCACTTGTCCATTGATACGGTGACTGTAGCTGATGAATTTACATCTTATAACTGCCAGTGCAGCTGTAACCATGTGTATGGGGGACATGAGCATACCAATGAAGAAGATGATACTGCTGGAGAACCTGGTTACCCTAAGGTTAACATTGATGAGGAAGACAGAAAGATATCCAATGACTTGCATCTGGCTGACCTGAGCATGCAGGACAAAATACTTGCTTCAGGCTCTGTGTCCACAGACCACTTGAGGAGCACAAGCATCCCAGCCCACCAGCAAGTAGAAAAGTGTTTGGAAGGAGGGGTGGGGAGCATCCTAGAAGCCCTTTGCTTGCAGCCTCCTCAATGGGATTTGGAAAATCCAGGTTCTCTACCTTCTCCTGATGGTGAAAGTGTTTCCTACAGTGAAGGCTCCTATGACTTCTTCCCTCACAGTACAAGGCCTGGTGACAGTTACCCCATGATCTGTATAGATTTGGACACTATTGACAGTGGCTTTGTGGACTCAGATTGTGGAAGTCCAGTTGACTGTGAATTTGGGCAAAATAGTCAGACCAACTATGGGCCCATCCCTCTTGAGCAGGAGGGGCAGGACTTTCCACGGAGCTATGTCAAGCAGTGGGTCTCCTGTCGCTCTGACAGCCCTGTCAACGGGACACAAACCAGCTAAGGAATTGATGTTGCCTGGCAGAGTTTGTGGCCTTTCCATACTGTGTCAGGAGCAGTGTTAGCAAAATTCAGAAGAGAAACAAAGTTTCCTTTTTTTTAAGCTCTATTGCGTATGACTGAAAGTTGTTAGGTCCACAGAAATACGTGCCTATTTCTATTGCCACTTACTCTATTAATGTCTCAAATTTGTTATGATTGATTGTTGTGGGTTTTGTCGCTTGTTGTTTGTTTTTTCCTAGAATCCTAGGTACCTTGAAAATTATCCTTCAGCTTATGTAGATGTGCAAATTTTTTTACAATAACCCTATAAAGAGTACAGAACTTTAAGTTATTTTCTCTGGTATTCTCACATGACTTGAGAGTTTGGCTGTATGTGGAATCTTAGAAGTGTAACCTATGGCAAGCATGTTTTCTACATTTAAATTCCCCTACCCTTTCAAACAACACATGGTATTACTTTTCCCACTACTGTCTTTTGCTCTTTAAAACTTTAAAGCTACTGTAGTAGCTTGTTAATTATGAAGGTCCCAGACCTGTCCGTGGGGTATGATCAAAACCAATTCTCATGTAATTGTCACATAAATGTATGTCAAAGAGAACAAGCACAACTCAGGTTTCAGAACGACTTTGCCTTTCCAGGTGGAGTCTCCAAATAAAAAGTCTTCAAAACACATAGAATTCCAGATAAACTCTTGCTACTAGGCCTTTCTACTGCGTCAGCTTTTCTCCCAGCAAATTCCAAGCATATTAATTGAGCAGCTTTTAGAACTTCGCCAAAATTTCAGAAATGTCATCCTAGCTGGACATGCCTGCCTTGGACCTGCTCTGCTGCTGTTAACAGATCAGTAGCACGGATTTTGAGCAATTTCTGCTAGCTAATAATTCCAACTATGAAACTGCTATTTGCACTGTAACTGTGAATCTGTTTCCCTCTTATTTGTTTGGATAACTGTCTTTAAAAATTACTGTCATACTGAAATTGAACGCGAAGATCTCTGTCTTCTGTAGGCATAGTGCTACCAACCCAGAGGCTGCTTGGCTCCAGGAGGTCCTATCCTGAGAGAACCTTTGTGGTGAATGTTACTGCACTGTAAGCAGTTGTTGCTATGATTCCAATAAACTCCCTTCCCTCTCCCCCATCTCTTACCTACAACTATAGGCAACCCCACAGCTCCCTAAACAGGAGGAAGCACTGTAATGAAGAGAAGCTCTTTCTTTCACAGGTGAGTGCTGGAACAGTGTTGCTATGCATCCACATCCCTGATTCAATTGTTCAGAACAGCCATGGTATCTGCTATATTGATTTTGGACCTATGTTGCTGTTTTGCCCATGTTGTTATTACTCCCCCAATATACCCCTGGCTCAGAGGCTTCCTAGTCACTGCTCTAAGATATTAGGGTTTTTGGTTCTTTCCCTCTTAATTTTCCATTTTTCTTGCCATCAGCTATGACAAGTAGTGGGATGTGTTGCCTTCATGTGCTGATACATCCTCCCTGCTGTATGACTGGTCTTCTGTATGCCCATCACAAACATCAGAGGATCACTGCAACTCCATTTCTCTGACAGAGGACTGCCCCAGCTCCACTGCCCTGATGAGCTGAGCCTGCTCCAAACTGTCCTACAAGGCCTTTTGCAACATGCTCATATCAGTGCGAATGTGTACTGGGCAGAAGCGTTTCTGGTGGTCTCAACAGAGTCTTCTGCAGCTTTATCTTGCAGTTATTTTGACTTCAGAAACTACATTGTGGTAACTGACCCTAGGCTGCTTAAGGGAAGAAGGGAAAATTGACTGTTTTTCTAGGGCCCTTTGTATCTCAGTTCTGCGTACTCTTTGTCTCTGTTTGTATGGCCCCAGAACTGCTGAAGGAGCTGTTTCTGTTCTGCAACACTATCGGTTTGTACATTTGATAGAAAGTGGTTGTTTGGTGCTATATTGGGCTAGAATTTACCTCTGGTCACCCTAGGAGGCAGATTTTGTGGGCAGATACATGGCATAAGGGTACCAGAAAAAGAGAGGATGTTCCCTTTGAAGCAAGCTGTAACAATTAAGCTTTCGTCCAATGAATTTTTGCCACTGTGGATGTGGAGGGTTTTGAGGAAGGGGGTTTTCAGCATCTCTTAGAAGCAAACTGCAAATGTCCCTAACCTAGTAGTATCTAATTAGGAAAAATTATGTTTTCCAAGGAATGTTAGGTCCAAAAAGCAGGTACTAGAAGAAGCACCATAACTCATTCTGTTGTACCAGTTTGGAAACATCAGTCTCCATTTCTGGATGGCCTCTGCCTCCCTGTCTCTTGGCCCCAGAAGCTGATACTGACAGACTGTTATTCAGTCTTTTCTTTGACTGCTTCTCTCTACCCCCTCTCTAGCACTAGACCCATGGACAGGACTGACTTGATGGATCCTGACTAGAACTGCCATCACAGCTGGGCATGGGAAGATCTGTTTCTCATATGCTCTGGCATCAAGACACAAGCAGTGCAATCCTTGTTTGCCTTTATTTTCAGAGTTGCCCTTTGAGTGTAGTGCAGCAATTAGCTGTGGCGGAAGCATAGGACAGGGCAGCTCAGTGTGCTAAAGTGGTCTGAGCACAATTACACAGAGACTTTGGATGGAAGCAGTTTTGTCTCACATCCAGACAGGGCCAGGAAATGGCTTTAGGTCACTTCTGTTGTCCTGTTTTATATAAAAGTTGCAAGCAAATACCTTTATATTCAGCAAATTGCAGAATTTCCTCAGTTTCTCCATAACTAATGAGTAATTGCAAATGCAGCTACTTTAACTCAATCTGATAATCTGAGCAGTTTTTCATTGGTTCTTGAGATTATCTTTAAAATCGGGCACTGTGAACTCTACTTTATTATGCCACTGCTGCTACTGCCTGATCATCAAACCACAAAGCCTAAACTATCAAGGGACAGAAGAAGTACGAAGAGCGACATTTCCGCTGAGCGGGTAAGACAGTTTAACATGTTTCTGTTCTATGCATGCCAGTACATAATGTTAGGATTGTTGCCGAATATACTTTTCTAATGTATGTGTGTGTGAATATTGGCTTATTGCAGTAGTCATCCTTTGTAGCAGCTTTTTTTCTGGGATCCAAGTATGTCAAATCTAAAAGTACATGGGTATTCATGAGCATCAAATTGTGGAGAAATGGCTTTCCAAAGATGAAGGAAGAAAAAGACTGATTACATGGGATTCTCTCTGATAATCAGTGCAGAAGAGAAAATTCAACCACTTTTTCCTTATTCCCCATCATTTGGCATGCTGATCATGTGAGTCTGTTGTGTGCACTTGATGTGCTTCTGTCAGATGTGCTCAGAGGCCTATGTGTTCAGAAGGTAGATAATCTATAATTAATTTTTGTTAAAGAACTTACAAAAATCTTTTCTTATAGACAGGGGTGGTTGTTCATAATGGATACCCCTCTAATCACACCTAGTAGCATGAAGGATTTCTCTGGAGAATGTTCACTTGGGTTGACCTTAATGGATGGAAGAACGTACCTGTTGGCATAGACATGCTATTGCCTGTCACTGTTTTACTTTGTAGGTGCCAGTCAGTGTCCTGCTTTTCTGTAGTGCCTGTTTGTGCTGTCTCTGGAAGAGATGTAAACAAAGGAATGGATTACGGCCAAGGGAGAGAAGGACACTTATGACTAATTTCTAAAATGTAATGAATGGAAATAGAGTGTTCAAAGGTCTAGGTCTGCTGTGTCTGCTCCCACTGTGCACTACTCATTGTATCATAGAATTCTAGAATGGTTTGGGTTGGAAGGGATCCCTGCCACGGTCAGGGGCACTAGTCCAGACTGCTCCAAGCCCTGTCCAGCTTGGCCTTGAACACTTCAGAGATGAGGCAGCCACATCTTCTCTAGGTAACCTGTACCTGGACCTCACCAGCCCCACAGGGAAGAATTTCTGCCCAATATCTCATCTATCTCTGTCCTCTGTTAGTGGGAAGTCATTTCCCTCTGTCCTGTCACTCCATACTCTTGGTCAAAGTCCCTCTATAGCTTTCTAATAGTCCTTTTAGATGCTGGAAGGGGCTCCTGGAAGCCTTCTCTTCTCCAAGGTGAACAACCCCAATTCTCTCATCCTGTCTCCATAGAAGAGGGGCTCCAGCTCTCTGATTATCTCCATGGCTGTCTCTGAGCTTGCTCTAGCAGCTCCTTATATTGAGGACCCCAGAGGTGGATGCAGTACTGCAACTAGGGATCTCACAAGAGCAGTGTAGAGGGGTAGAACCCATTCCCTCAACCTGCTGGTCATGCTGCTTTTGATGCAGGTCGATGAAAGGTTGGCTTTCTGGGTGGCAAATATATGTTGCTAGATCCTGTTGAGCTTTCTTGTCAACATCAGTATCTTGCTGTGGGAGTGAGATCAAGCAGAACACAGTTTGAATGAGTCCAGAGCCTGAAGCTTTGTACTTCCTTGAAGATTTTGGTGAGCATAGAAGATGAGAGTGAGCTGCAACAAGAAAAAATTGTGCTGATGAAACTCTATATAGAAGTTGATATCAGAGGTGGAAAAAAACTAGGAGTCCTGTCTGTCTGCTGTGTGCTATCATATAATCTGACATGTATCCAAAGATATTCAAGCATGTTGAAAAATCTTATGCACACATCTCCACATCAACTTCTTGCTCATGCTCTTATATGACACTTCATGTTTTGTCAGGCCTTTTTAAAGCTGATCTTAATTGTTGCTTTCCAAAAGTCAAAGATGCAAAGGTCCTTTTTTGTGTCCATCCCCTTGAACCTATTACATTTCTCTACACAATTCTTCTATCTCTCATCAAACACAAGCTTC
>VYZS01096362.1:11349-22936 GCA_013400695.1 Neodrepanis coruscans | reverse complement strand
AAGCTTCTTGTCCCCACTTGCAAAGTCACAGAAACCCTCTCTTTGTCCTCTTGTCATCTCTCACTTCCCCATCAAGAGGTGAACTCTATAATGTCAGCTTGCACTAGATCATTAAATCAACCCCTAATCATCCTCTATGCTACTGCTTACACATTGAAGGTGCTACCTGCAATTCTCTTGGGCTACCTCAACCTCATCCTTCAAGTCTCCCTGTAAAGCTTTGCTTTACCAAGTTGCTAAAACCCAGATGATATCTAGGCTACCCCTATGCTGCAATTGTGTTATCACCTTCTTGTACTACTTCCTCTTTCAGTATTATCTATCAAATAATTTACTTTACCTTAGAAATTCTTAAAAGAAAAGGCTATATTTTTATTGTGTGTTCAACCAGACCCCAGATGTGAATTCCTGGTAATAGATTTACCAAGAACAGCCAATCATCTGTCTTTCTGTTGATAAGCAGTTGGAAGCGTTTAAAAAATCTGTGTTGTACAAATTCTGCTTAAAATTACTTAAAATTACTTTGGGGAAATGGAGGGAGCTGGTGGAACCACAGGAGGGAAGAGGAAAAGCATGTCTGCAAGGCCTCATTTCCTTCAGCAAATAAGAGGCAGAAGAACTCTGCTCTGGAAACATTTGGAAAGGACGGGAATGCCATTGCAACAGCTTGAGACCACCTAGGTCACTACTCAGCTCCCAATGTTGAGTCAATACCCAGACTGGTGGCAGCATACCTGATATATCATTTCAGGTCATCATCTCAGGAATTTGATCTCTTTCTTTCCTGCACAGTGAAGGTGGTGCTTCCTTCTTCCTATCCTAATTTTCATAAGGCTTTTTTGCCTTCTCCCACAACTCCACAGTGTTGCAGACACTGGGCACTAGAAAACAAAAAAGCAGCAAGCAACCTGGCTAAAAAGTTGATTTTTCTTCTGGGGCTGGAAGCTGCTGTAATAGTGCCTGTGCTTCTGGCACACAGCTTCCATCTGAGATAGGGGGATTTTTTAATTCTCTTTTAAGGTACTTAACAAAGATTTATAGACTACAAGTCTTGTACCATATGTTTAGACAAGAGGTTCCAGCAAGAAAGGTAGTTCCCTCTTGTACAAATTCTACACTTCGTTTCTGTCTAATTGTATATACCTACAGTGTCCAACTACTGAATTCTTTCCATCTTTCTCCAGTAGATTTAAAAAATAACAATAATTTAAAAAAAGATTTTTCTCCTACCTGAAATCATCTTCCCATGTAAGATTCTACTACTTAGCCTTTCCTTTGGTTAAGTTTAAAGAGTTGGTCTTTAATTGTTGATTTCTGAGGAAAGTTATCCAAGATTAAATCATTCTTATATAGCCCTTTTCAGAACCATTTTCATATTAAGTGGGTCTCCACAGAAGTTAATCAATGGTGTTACAAATGCTACCTGTAGCTGCAGTAACATTTCTTTTAATTGATATACATCTACAGTCTATGTAGCTCCTGTAATTGCATTAATGTACAGCAGAATCTTGTTCAGCTGGTTATGTGCTATTTCCTGAAATAATTTTCTGATAAGCCTTTCAGAATTCAGTGTTCCATGACCTACTTATGACTAATATTCATGGCTTCTTACACAAAAATTCGCTTTTAAACATGCTGTATTTGTTTCCAGGTGAGCTAGAGAGCCAGAAATATCTGACACATTTCAAACATTGCAGAAATAGGGGAGTTTATCAAATTAGTAGCAATTACCTGGAAACATTCTGTCCTGGTTCACTTATCTTGACCTCTGTTTATTTGTTTGTATGCCTGAACAAGTTCTTGTAAGCACATGTACCATTCTATTTAATGCAGCTCTCTCTATTTCACATTTAGTCACTGTTACTGTATTTATCTCAGGGATCATATGCAACCCTGATAAGAACGATAAGCAGGAGAGGCCTCATGCCTCCCAGCCTCCCGCAGCTAAAATCAGCTAGTGGTGATGCTTCCTCTTGACAACCCCCACTCTGAAGGTCTGCAGAAAAGCAGAGTATTTACAAAAACCCCATAAATGAAGAGGTGGTGAAATGGAAGTCAGAAAGATTCCTTTTTTCTTGAGAAGTTTCTGAAACATTGTAATTATTTTACTATTTAATTCAGAAAAGGGAAACCAGACAGGAAAGCAGGCATAATCACAGACAAGAAATTGCATGTGGATGCTGTCTAGTCGTGGCGTCCAGTTCCTGCTACTGTAGCCATCAGATCACTTAATTCCCTCGGTAAAAAATCCTAATCATTTAAATATCACAATCCTTGCTAAACATAGGCTCTTTCTCGCTCACTTCTATTCAAGATTACTTCAGACCCTTTATTGGTTAGAAATCACAATCTAATTCTATAGCCAGGCTATATCCATTTGGTCTTGTGCTAAACCTATACTTGTTGTTTCTCCTATCCTGACGTTCTCTCCCTTTTCCCCAGCTTCTTATGAAAGAGAGATCATAATCTCTGGCAAATTTTGGTTTGGTTTTTTTTTTCCTTTTCTTTTTTTTTTTTTTAAATAACAACTAACCCAAGCTCTTTTGAGACAGAACATTCTCACACCCTTTTGTTACACCAGCCTTAGAGCTCAGTTCAGGGTCCATGCTAGGCAAGCAGTGCAACCAGTACAAACAGTGTTCCTCCAAATTTTTTTTAATTTTTCGAGAGACTGTTTTTGTTTCTAATTATTGGAGGTCTCTACTTACAAACACATTACATGTTTTCAGGCTCCTTAGAGTAGCACTGTCCTTGCATGATTGCTGAGCTCATTTGCTGTATTCAGGTAACAGCAAATACTGCAAACTAGAAACATCTTTTAAAAACACCATATATTGCTGAGTAGATCACGTCCATATTCTTCATATTAAACATTGCTGTAAAAACATCAAATCAGAAACTTTTAGTGAAAAAGTATAATTTTAAATTAAAAATTCATCAGGAGATAATTCACAGAAAAGAATTTCAGATTAAAAAGAAAGAGAGTGAGTCCAGAGTAACCTTACAGAAAGGTAGTGTTCCAAATTGTGGAAATTCTGTATTGCATATCCTCACACAATTCTTAAGTGAACTGGGGTAATAACTAGGCCATAAGTAATTTATATCCCTCAATGAGTGCTTTGACCAGGAGCATATCAGTTATTCTCTGTTTCTCTTTTCTGAATATGCAGAAATTATGCCTGCTCCAGGAAGCCTCTGAGATGCAAAAGTCTGGAGACTGAGAATGTTTTCCGGGAAGAATATCTATGCTCTATTGCTACAATTTTCTCTAAGCATCTGGTTTTGGTTCCTATCAGAATCAGGATACAGGAAAACATGAACATTTTTTCCAATCCACTGTGGCTCTCTGCTGCTCTTAAATTATCAAAAACCAGATGACAAAAATGCAGGAAGAAGGAAAGATGGTACATCCACCTTTTCACTCATCATTGATCAAATTGCTGGAATTAAAGATTTCCTTTTGTGCAGCAGGTGCTTTAGATTCCTGTGCAAAATACTATTTACTGCCATGAGAAGAACAGTTCTTATAGAAGAAATTACATAGCTGAGTTGGTGCCCTCTCTGCCAGATTCAGGATCAGCTTGTGTCACATCAGCAGAAGCAAGTAGCCAAAGTTTCAACCCACTGGTACAAATACCAACAAAACTGCTCCTAACAGAAAATATTGTTGTGTTTTAGATACTATCTGGAATGGGAAGAGTTGTGTGGCACCTGGGCCTCCACCTATGTACTGCTACTGTGCTGCTCTTTGGTGGAGGAAGGGGGAAAGGTAAGAGGAGATCTGGAATAGCCCTGCTGCAGGAAGACAGGCACACGCCTGTGCTCATTTTTCATTCACAGACTCTTAAGTACGCAACCCAGAATCTTGTGACTGCCCTTTCCCAGGTCCCAGGAACCAGTACAGCTGGCTGGCAATGCCAGGCCTAGGGAACTGAGCACATACTGGACAAGCTGGACAGCAGAAAAAGTGTAGCCACTGTCCAAGGTCCCTGCCCTAAGATCTTACACTCATCTCATGCAGTGACATGTGGTACAAGAGAGGAAGAAAATGGTAGGGAAGATTAGATGCAATGTCGGTAAAGGAAGCACTAGCAAGTAATGTATTTATTTGATCTACCAAGCAAGGCCCCCATCCAGTGACACAGGAATCCAGCTCTGGTCTCCTTTCTCTGCAGAGCTCTCTGGCAGCCTGAGCTGCTTGAATAACTACGTGACTACAGTGAACTGCATGTGGGCAACAAAGAAGCCCATGGGCAATGGAACATTCCATCTGCATTTCACCAAGTAAGAGCCGCACACCAAAAGCTGTTCGTGGCAGCCCCAGCCCTGGAATGGGCAGGAAAGCATGAAGAAGCAGAGATGAGGTCCAGCCATGGGCTTTGCTCCCTTCACACCAGGAGGAGACCTGTGGCACAGCTACCTCTGCCACCCCATCACCCCAGACCTGGGCTACCTCAGAAGCTTCTCACTTTTGTCAGCCCACAGCCTTGGCTGGTGCAGCAGAGGTCCAGTGCACACAGCTGCATATTCTCCTGCCAGCTCTGGGCAGTCTGTCCACCCAGTGAAACCTTCTGGCAGGTGACTCAGCACAGGGAGCCTTCCCTTCCTGGCCCCCAGTCCCTGTGATCTGAGAACTTCTAGAGCGCACCCTCCATGAAGCTGCCTAATCAACTTCTAGTAATTTCTTGTCTTTTTGCCTAGAAACTAAACCCTTAATGGTTTAATCTATATATATACAAGTCCAGTGAGTTACAAGTTTTAATAACAGATTTGCAATATCATCTGAATCGTGTTTCCTCTAACAGAAAATATCAGGTGAACAGCTTGCTCTGAGATAGGATAATACGAGATGAATGTGTCTAGATTATGTAATAACATTGTCTTGATTACCAGTAACTATTACAAGACGGTAAGCTACGCTGATGTTAGATGCCTCATATTCTGATAGGGTTAAGTCAAAAATAGCCTAACTCTTAATAATACTGGATTTAAAAATCCATGAAAAAATGCCAAGCTGATAAACTGATATCCCAGTTTCTTGCAGGATCACATATAAGATAAAAGAATTGCTAATAAATGGCTAAACCACAAAACAACAAACCAACTTCCAGCGTGTTTTGCTGTCAGTACTAGTGTTTGTTCCTAGCAAAAAAGGCCTTAATCGATAACCTGTTACTTCTATGCTGTGCACTTGTAACTTACTCTCCACCCACTCCTTCCCCTTTACCCAGCTGCTTTCCTGGCAGTAACACACAGCCCTCTCACTTTCAGAAGGAGCAGGGGGTAGGTACTGGGCTCTGTGTGTAGCTTCTCAGAGGTCTGGTGCTCTCAACAGTGAGTTTATGAAGCTCCTCAGCCTTGCCATCCAGATGACATTTAGGATTGTCTTCTGTGCTGTCTGCACTAAAGAGGTTCATGGTCTTCCAGAGTGTGGTGCTGTGCTAAGCTGCCTCACGTTTTTCATAAACAGAAAACCACTTCATTGTATGACCTAAGAAGTTTTCAGCCTTTTTATTCTTCTAGCCTCTGGTCAAAGGGCCACAATGCCAGCTGCAACCTGACTGCCACAGAGAACATGAAGAATCAATACCATTGCACGATCCATTTAGCCAGCCAGATCTTGGAAACAGATGGTTATAGAGTCTCTCTTCAAGGAAACTTCTTTGGACGTAATCACATATACATTACCTTCCCAGAGTACAATCCCCGCAAGCACAGTAAGTACAAATGAGGGCAGCTGTGAGCTGAGGCTCTGCCCAGCAGCTTTGGGGTAGGTCTGACATGCTCTGTGACAAAAGGCATCTCAAAGACAGCAAGTGAAAACAACTAAAACAAGCCAGACCGCCCATCACTGGAAAGTGTGCTATGTGGACTGTATCAGCAAGGATGCAGTCCCTGAGCCTCTTCATTCTGATCTTTCAGGACTTCAGAGGGGGCTGGCTCTGGATCACCTTTCAAGAATACTTCTCATTTGTATCATGTTTTCTTGTGCCATGGACAATTTACAATTGGATTGCCACAATTGTTGGTTTGTTTTGTTGTTCTATTTTTTCCTGAGAAATTACGTAATGAGGAATCAGGGTCATGGATTTAATTGAATGTCCCATGGCCTGGTACTTCAGGGAAATCTCAGAGCCTGTCTATATTAGTGGTATGTTGTAATGGCAGAGTGTGACAACCAGAGTGGTTCTTTGCTTGCAAGATTATCTCCAGAGACTACTGGAGTTATCATTAATTTATGTCAGTTCTGAAGCTGCTCTTATCCATCCTGCAAGCTAATTTGTTCTACTGCTGGTCTTGCTGGACTCTTTAGTCCCAGCTTTATCTTCCAAGACTTTAGTCAGCCTAGTATCGTACATCTCCTTTTGTGGTGTCCCAAATATTATGAAAAACTTGCCTCCTCTATTTGCAGTAAAACTTGACCCACCTTTGAACCTCCAGAGCAACGCCACTGCCAGCAAGTGTCAGATATGGTGGAGTTTGCGGAATGTGCCTTGGTACCTCACTGAAATTCTCCAGTATGAGTTGCAGTACAAGGAGTACAGCATGTCCTGGGAGGTAACTGGATGAGGCACGCAACAAAGCTGCCTTGCTCTTTAGGCACAACAGTCTTGCCACTCAGCTCAGGGCCCTCTGACAGTTGATTCTTTTAAGCTTGCCTTTCATGTTTTCCATATCAAGGCTGAAAGATTTTAAATATAACATCAATACTGGAGATCAATATCATGAACTCTGCATTCAGAAGTCACCCATCATCATGCAGGCTCTCTTCTTGCATCTAAGAAAAGAGGATTTGGAAAAGAAAAGTGAAGCAAAAAAAAAAAAAAACCCTAACCAAAAAAAGAGTATTTAAAAGACCATCCTTTTGCACAGCCTCATTAACAGAAATGCTTTGTAATACTTTGCAGATTGCATCGAACAAGACACCACCCAGTTCACTGCCACAGATAGAAATTGAAGCCACAGAGCTTCGCAGTGGCATTGCTTACATTGCAAGAGTTCGCTGCAAAGTTTCTGAAAATGAGAATTCCTACCACAGTCAGTGGAGTGAGTGGAGCCACACAACAGTGTTTCAAAGAGCAGGTACAAAGAACGTTGTTTTCATCTTAAGTCATTTCTTTTCATGTCCATGTTCCAAAAAAGGAAGATACTTCATAAAATTTAGCTTTTCAAACCAGAACTAGCTTTCTTCTAGCTTTCTTCAAGTACTAATAGCCAAATTACTTTCCTCAAAGTCTTTAGCAGTCTGTTTCCTTTGCATTGCTTGGTTATTTGGCACTCTATCTTGACTTCCAGACTTTTATTTAAAATTTTTGTGCTGATTGTTTTCCTAGATGTACCAAAACTGTCTGAAAAGATCCTGTATACCAGAACTATGCAGCTCTTGTTCATTCCTCTGAGTTTTGGCACTCTACTCTACTTATTCTGGAACTGCAAGCTTTCTTCAAGGTATGTGATAGTTTTTCATTAAGTTCCCCTTGATCTTTGCGGCCTGAAGAAGATAAATTAAGAGTCATTATATCAATTTTCCTTCCTGTTTCTGCTGCACAGACTCGCTCATTTTCAAAAGCTCTTTTGACAATCTTGGGACATGACATATTCCTTGGCTGATGATAGTTAATGACCCACTAAACAGTCCTTAAGGAGACCAAAGTACCTTTGTGACTCCTAAACTCAGCTAAAACTCAAGGATGAGGGTCTCCTGGAGTTAAAGAAATTGAAACCCATGGAAATTTTTTGATAAGTTTCATGTAGATAAATTAAAAGTGCAAGTACACAGCAATCCATAAAGGTGGTTAAAGTGATGGCAATGTTAAGCTACTAATTACATACTTGGCAGCAGTCAGCAGGTAAAATACTAATATAGGCAAACTAGACTGACTCAGGTTCATCTGAGACCAAGTTTACAGAGAAAAAAGTGTTTCTAGAACCTTGGTTCAACCATCCTCTGCAATTTTTTCATGCTGGCAGAGCAAAAGTAAATCTCCTACCTCTTTCTTTTCTGCCTTGACATACATTATTATATTCCATATATACATCATTCTTAGAGAAACAGAATACATGATGTCCATACGATAAAATATTTTTACAGGATAGACTCTAATAAATGGCCAAGGATGTCTGGCCGAGTTTCTCTGTCTAAACTATCTAAAACACTTCCAGAAACAGTGGTATCAAGTAAATTGATAAACAAATGCTTAAATAGCTCGGTGCATATAATGAGTAATAGACCAGTATTGAGTTTGTGGCATATTCCCACAAAACCTTTAAGAATGCTTCAGGATAGAAACATTAAATGCATGCACGGGTGGCAGATAAACAACTGCATGAGATGTCAGATATTATGGCAAGTGGGCTCCTTGTGCAACCTTTATTACCTAAGTTTGGGGGTATCGTTTAATTAATATCATGGAGAGAATACAGAAAAATTTTCTTGTTCTTTTTAAGCATTGTTTTCCCACTTTAGGGCAAAAAGCTTCACCTGCTTTAACATTCCCACACCAGCTGCTTTCTTTCTGCCACTCTATAGTTTGCACGATGGGAATTTCAAGGTAAGAAATGAATTTCATTTCTTTCTTACGACCCTCAGTTCAAGAAAAGAGGAATTTTTTTTTGTTATTTCTATTATTATTAATCATTTTAGCTCCTGAACAGAGTTACTGGCGGTGGTTCTGGTCTTCCTGAGAGTTTACAATTACTCAGTTTCCTGCCACCACGTACTAGCTGACCACCAGTTTCTGTTGAACTTCTTAAAAGTGGAACTCCTTCAGTCACTTCCACCTCAGGCTGAACTCAAAAGGTGCACCCTGTCCTTTCAAAGTCAAAGCAATACAAGTAGCTCACATTATATTCTGGAGGTGAAATCTTGTAAAATTTCTTGTAAAGATTTGTAAATTAGCTGCTAGATTCTCTACACTATTACTCTAACTTTGCTGGTTATATTTGCACTAAATCTCTGGATTACTGTGCCCAAGTCATATGGAAAGAACACGCAAAATGACCCAAACTTATTGATCCTTTCACTAGGACTGGGTTGGACCTACTGAGGCTTGTAGCCAGCTTGGAAGAGAAGAGGTCAGCAACTCAGGTGAAGTGACTGCAGATAGAGTTTCTGATCTAAACACCCAAGAACTGATTTCCCAGATCTCCTGGAAATCTATGGAGAATCTGGTTGCTGCAGAAGAAAACCTTGTATTTGCTCCAGATTCGAGCCAGCAGTATGTCCCCAGCAGGTACATAAAAGCAGAAGAGATAGAAGCGAGGGCGGCACCATTGTTTGCATCGAACCATTCTGATGATACAGTTGGCCTGAATATCTCTGAAGTAATTAAAGACAACCTTGAGAGCCCTAGCATGAGAAGGAATTACCCTTCTCACTCACAGCATAGAAAGGGTGACTTTCTTATGCTTCAGGAATCTTTGGAGATGATAGACAGGTCCTTCAGTGGTAGTGACTACTGTACCTTGTGTGACAGTGATGCCACTGGAGGTTTGATTCATGCTGAACTACTGAAGCTCTCCACTGGCAAGACCCTTGTCAAACCTCAGAATGACCAGTGAGCTTCCTGAGGAATACTGCCTACAAAGATGCCGATGCTCTCATCTCACCTCCCAGCACTCTTCCCCAAGTGGCTTAAATGGTGACTGTGCAGACAGTTGCAAACACATGTAATTTTAAAAAAATCTTCAATTTTTGTACTTCAGAGGAAGATTGTGACCATGCCCTCTGGCTAGCAAATACTACCCCTACAGGCATGGCAAAGCCTGGCTCCAGACACATCTGTTGTCTCAGAGAAACGTGACCACGCCCTTCCCTAAACAAACCTCGTGGCAGCAGAGGTCCAGTCTAAGGAGGCAGCAGCAGACCTGCTTTTTTTTCCGCAGGAAGAGCTATTGGAACTGTGTGCCTCTTGGAAGCAGCAGTATTTGCAATGTGATGAACCATGATTTTAACTCCATCATTTTTCTAAACTTTGCATGATTCTTCATAAAATCATGACAAACAGTTTTTGCTAGAGAGGGTAATTTTGCTTCTTAATATGAAATTGATGGCTTCAAGTGCTTCCTGTTTTGATCAGAATTTATAATCGCTTTATTTAAAGATAATCAGACAGCGGGCCTTCTCTTTATTATCCTGAATGGCTGTAACTTTTTATTTTGCAATAACTAAGCCTCATATACTGCTTTGATTTAAACAAAAAATTATTTCAAGGCTAAGTGGCTGAGCTGATCCAATGGAGAACAGTGAAAAGCAAGAACAGCACAAATGGAGTTTACTTAATAGTAACACAGGCCAGTCCCACTGCCTCTCCAGGGCTTCTATTATTTCTCCAGAATTGATGTGTTCTTTGCTATCTGCACAACAGATACAGACTTTCTGAGCTGGATCTCTAGAGTTTTACTTTCTGCGCTAGACACAGAAAATCCTATGTATGATTAATTAACCACCAAGCAGATTTTTGGTCTTGGTTGCATCTCCTAGATTTAATAGGCTCAAAAGTTTTGGCAAGCATACTGAGACATGTACACATGCACCTAAACTGTCACGTGCACATACACAGTCACATTCAGTCTTTGGAGTGCTTTCTTCATCTCTCTGGTAACTGTTAGCACTGACTAGTTTTGACAAGGCAAAGAAAGATTTCATTTGTAAGTAACAAAGTAGGTCAAGATATCCTTCACCAAAAAGCATGCTAAGTCAGAGAATTGTCATGAAGAGTCTTCCACTGTGAGAAAAACAGGAACAGAAGGAGGAGTTCATATCCAATTTGTGTGACAGCCACAGGAGGTGACAGCAGGGACTTGTTTTCAATGTTGTAAGCAAAGGGCTTACCTGACACAAGAATAAAATATCCCATTTCTGGTTCTCTGTGATTTTTAACTTGCAAAAATTGTATCGAAGGGCGCCTCTATACTATACCACAATCTAACAGCAAAAGAAGAATGTGCAGTTTCAGTCATTAACAACTACTATAATTTCCTCAGGATAAGAAAATCAGTCTAACACCTGAAGAATTTTGGCGATCCTGAACTTATATACCCTGTAATGCGGTTTGATGTAGTGCCCCAAATTTCAAATCTTCAGAATCAGAGGGATGCTTTCTGAAATTGTCAGATCAATTGTACCTTAACTCTCTCAGACCTTGACAGCCCTTGCTTATGAACATGTCTGCACGGAAATCGAACCAGTTTCATAAAATCTTGTTAACAACCCTACTGTACCAACAGGATTACGAAAATGAGAGTGGGCACAATTATATCCAGACATGGGTAAGGAGCAATAGGTCAGGCTATGGAAGGGAGAACACAACATTTCATGAGATAGAGAAGCAAAAGAAAGCAGAGATTTAATGCAGTCAGAAACTACTGCTCGCACACGGACTGACACCGCGCCGCTGTGGCACGAGCCCGGATATGAGCGCGGGGGGGAGGGNNNGGGGGGTGCGGGGGGGGGGGGGGGAGGGGGGGGAGGAAGTGGCCCCGCCCACTTCCGCCCGTACTTGCGCAGTTTCCGGCAGCATCGGCCCCGCAGTGCGCCTGTGCGGCCGGCGGCGCGGGGGCTGCCGGGGCCGCGCTGTCGCGGGGA
>VYZS01096360.1:24145-56287 GCA_013400695.1 Neodrepanis coruscans | reverse complement strand
GGCTATTTCTTATTCAGGTATCACTTCTACAAAGAGCTGCTGCAACTGAAATTCTACGAAGACTACTGTTGTAAAACTACTCCTGAAGAAGACTAACTTTTTGTTCTTTACTTCTTAAAATCTCAAAGAGATCAATGGTTGCATAAAGTAAATCCACACAAAGAAACAAAATTCTTAGTATTAGCAGACAATTCTCATCCTAAGTGCTAAGAAAGAAGGATAATGCTCATAGATACAATACAGCTTAGCAAGCCACAAGAATCTGGTAGCATACGTTAAACTAATTGAACAGGCAAAAGGAACATAACTAAAAGGCAAAAACGGCCAACCATACAATAAAATTAATACTCTCACATTGGCAAGTGTTGATGCCTTAGGGAGCATGCTTAAGATTCAGGGAATTCACTCTGGTTAGGTAGCTGGATAACTTGGAATATTAAGAGCCAAGAATAGCCTGTGTTTCACATGTTTGCATTTTTCTGTATAGATAAGTGGGGTAGTAAGACAAAACAAAGAGTTAGACTTCTAGGCCTGCCAAGGGCTGGACTGAGGTGGAGAATAGGTAACATCTTGGGATGTTTAGGGGCATAGTAGTAAAATAGGCTTTAGTTGGATAGTGTGATGGGTGGGCACTTTGAAGGTTATAAAAATGGAGAGACTGTTATGATTTCCCTCTTTGGATCGTCAGACACGGCCAGTAAAGCTGCACTCTCCCTTCACCTCTGCAAACTGTGTGTTTTTTTCATTTCTTATCTCGCCCTGCAGGCAACAGTGTCAGTCTCAAAGCCAACTGTGGATAAAACCAGAAAGAACAATGAATGCCCCTTGTAAAGTTTTCATGAAGCACCAAGGCAAGCAGCAAGCTAGACAAGTTTCACAGACAGTGCTACTATTAAGTCAGAACCTCTCTTGAATTAGTGGATCCAAAACTTTCACTAAAGCATAGCCAGCAGACTCAGATGACTGAAAATGGATTCCCTTCAGCTCTTACTCCGCAGCCTACTCTTTGGGCCTCTAAAATGCCCAGCAAGCTATACAAAATAGAAGTGGCTACCACTACCCAGCAGCACTCTCAGAAAGGGAAGGCATCCTGCAGCAAATAAAGCAAAGTAAGCAGCTATCCTTCCAGCCTTTTCATGTCACAGTTGGGTCTATGGCTGGCTGACCTTACGAAGACAGTGCAGGTGAGATACAGCTCAGAACACACACACCTGGCTCAATTAATCCAAGCTCATTTCTACAGCACAGTTACCAGAATCTGCACTGTCCATACTAGTTTTATTTCTTCTGACAGTTTTATCACTCTGGAATCTCTTAGATTCGCAACTGAATTACAAGTATAAGGGTGCAGAGGACAGGTCCTCTCTTCAAAAGAGAGCTCAAGAAGTATGCAGTCAGCCTTCCCCACGAGGCAGCAACAGAGCAGATCCTGAGCTCCTCCCATTAAAAAGAGAGAACCAGCCTGAGAAAGGAGGGTATCTAAGCCAAATAAGAGTCAGCAGCCTTGAAACTCCACTGCTGGCTTTTTAGTTTCACAATGCTGTGACACACTGATTTGGCTACACAGAGGGCATTAAATATTGAATATCTTTGTAATACATAAAACATAACTGCATATACAGCACATACTATATACTGATATACCATACATGTGATATGCTGAGTCAATATTAAATGTTGCTTCGAAAGTCTTCCAAATATTTGCTCAAAGTCAGTAGATTATTAAGCATGTTTGAAAAGCAGGAAGGCATCCGAATACTAAAAACCAAAAAAAAACCCACATGGTATGCATTTACTTCATACTTCTTGTGAAGTCTATGAAGTAGTCCCTCTCCTCAATATGCCATGCACTTTAGAAAAGGCATTTTCAGGTCTTCTTACTGGTGCAAAACCAACCTGGGTAACAACACTGAAGACAATTCAAAAAAGCCCCGACATGTTCCCCTCTTTCAACAGAGGTACATTTGCAGTAGAAAAACGCGTAACGCCACTATGGATTCTCAGCTAATGTTACATAAGACTAAAAAAATAACTTACAAGAGAGAGACAATAATTATAAAATAACTCAGCACTTATAGCCACCCCAAGCAGGAAACACAAAGAATAGGAGGGGAGGAGAGAACAGATATTTACTGAAGGAACAGTTTTCCAAAGATATGAAACAGGCAAAGATGTGAAACTTGTTTTTCCTACTTTAACTTTCTGTCTTAAGCATACCATCACTTTTTCCCTCTTGAAAAAAACATCAGTATAAAAACACTTAAAGCTTAGGAATAGCCAGCTTTGCTGGCTTGCTTTGTGGCAGCTTTGTAGCCAGCAGAATAAACATTTCACACATATTCTCCAAGGATAATACAGAAGCCAAAACTCAAGGTAGCGTCAAAGACAGAAGAATACCATTAATTTAACAACAACAGTGGTATGTCTCAGAATGGCATAGGGGGTACGAGAGTACAAAGTTACAAACTGTTATAACTTTTTTCTGCTCCTCGGGATAGAGACATATAGTTAACTGCACGGGAAACCATGGCACAAAAAATGACCATGATGTGAAAGCTCGTCAGTATTCTGCCCATTGATGGCACAAGCTTTTAACTTTTACTGGCATTTATTATTCCCAAGCCCTTTTTTCTCCCTACTCCTAACAACAATGAAAATGCTATGCGAATAAAAAGGCCATTCCCGTCCTAACAAATGTCAGCTAGCCTGAAAAAAAGGAGTTATGCAAACTTGTCCCTTTAAGAACACCGAACAAAGTAGGCTATGTTGAGTTGTCCATATAAAGAGTATCTGCTCCCGAAAAAAGGCGAATACCTATGAGCAACCTGAAAGTGCCTTTAAGGCAAAAAAAAAAGAGTGGAGGGTAGAAGGGCTGATGAAAACAGAATAACATCTTCTAAAAAGAGGTAGAGTAACATGCAGTGTTTGGTTTAAAAAAAAAATCCACCACTAAGGGCCTCGCAAGGAGAGGCTCTCAGCTTTCGCAGCTCCAGACCGGGAGAAGTCAGGAGGCCGCGGGTCCCGATGCCTTCCCAAGGCCCTTCTGCCGGAGATCAGGAAATCCGGCAGCCGATCCCACGCACCTGGAGCGGCGGCCCTCCCTTACCTCTGCGTCCGCCGGAGCTGGCTGCTCCGCCGCAGGTGGGGCAGCGTGAAGTTGGAAAGGAGCGTCCAGAAGTTGGGGTCCGACATATCCATTTCCCTGATTTGAAAAGCTTACAAAATCAGTGCCATAGTACGAAGAGAAGGAGGAGGAAGGGCCAGTAGTCCTAGGAGAGAGAGCGGGAAGCGCGCCAGTCTCCGAGCGGGCGGAAGAAGACCGGAGGTAGCAGCAAATGTGACAGGCAGAAACTTTTCCGTGCGGCTGCTGCGGGGGCACCGCCCCACCCCGACCATTGGCCGCCGCGCCGCCCCGCTCCGCTCGCCTCCCGCGGGCCAGGCGGCCCGTAAGAGTCCCGGCCAGAGCCCCCTAAGAGTCAGGCAGCCCGCAGAGTCCTGGCCAGAGGCCCCCCAGAGTCAGGCAGCCTGCAGAGTCGCGGACAGAGCCACCCCAGAGCCAAGCAGCCCGCAGAGTCCCGGACAGAGGCCCCCAGGGGCAGGCGGCACACGGCACAACCCTCCCGCCGCGCTCGGGTCTGCCGGGAACCGTAAGCTAGAGACCACTGGCGTGCTGTGCAGGGTATGTGTGTCACTGCCGTGGCTTCGTGCATCTCCTCGCAGAACTGACGGTACAGGTACTTAATTACCGTTTGTCACGTGGCTACCTGCCATTCCAGACACCACGAAAAGTTTGCCATAGAAAGCTGGGACACCTGCCACCCTCCACTGCCAGCTATCTATTTTGAGAAAGCCACCCTGAAACACAAGCTGGCAAAAGAGGGGTACGGAAAGGCTCCGAGGAACCCTCCACTCAAAAGAGTGACCTAATCCCTAAAGTACTTTGACTCATTTCCTCCCCTTCCCTCCTCCCGACTTTCTTCCTTCGCTTCCCTGTTTACCATTACCCAGCTGCCTTCCAGCCCAGCTGGTTTGCTTTCTTGACTCCCCCCACCCGCTCCGCGCTTATTTTAGCCTCACGTGTGCTGACTGTTGTCTACAGCCTTTTCACACCTAATTCCAGCTCCACCCTGAAGCCCTCTCCTCTCTCCCTCTGCAGCTCTAAACCAGCTTTTTTCCTCACATCTCTGCAGTACTCAAGTAAGTGTTTCTAAAATTACTACTCTACTGCATTGTCATTTTGTAATGCCGAACTCCAGCTGCGTTGGAAGCAGTGGTGGTCAGGTACGGAAAAACTGGCTGAAAAAATTAGGATGTTTCTTTTAAGGTACTTAATAATTTCTACTTGCCTTTTCGTTTATCTAAGGGTCGCGTTTAAGGGACTTGGTCGCATTTATGCTTAATGAAAGAATGCTGCAATTTTGTGCTAGGACTCTTTACTGAAAGCTGGAAAGGCTCACATGACACTCGGGACACATCTCAGGATACCAGCTCAGCAGGTAACACAGCATTGCAGTGTTAACCCCCATTTTGAAGAGCCTCCAGAAAGACACATTGCAAAGGCAACCAACTAAAACGTGTTTAATTTTGGGATGCAAAAGAACATCTTCTTGGGATGGTTTTACAAGTCACGGGTATAAACTTTATCTTATTCAAGAAATGGGTTTGTACAGGAATTTAGCAATGTGTTCACACTCTAGTTACCACCAAAGGCCTTATTACAAATACCCAGCAGACACCATTTACAGCCACAGTAAACATCAGTTTGACACTGATCAAACACAAAAGAATTATTTAACACTTCTTTAAAGACGTCATTTCAGAAGATACCATTTCCATGTAAAAACGAAAACCGGCCCCATCTACGTCTCAGGTCAGATTTTCTTGTATCAAAAAGGCTGAAATGGCTGCAAAAGCTCACACTCGGGCTGATCACCATTTGTGTCCCGCAGGAGGGCATTTCCCAGCTAGACTGCTCTTTTTATACTTCTGTTGTAGGATGGAGTATTCACGTCTACTGCGGCCAGTAAAAGAAAAACCTTCATTCATCTGTTTTCATTTTTGAGGCATGCTTGAGCATACTGAGTGCGAAGTTTTAAAGGTTCACATGAGGGCAAGCGTGGCTGGTAACCCTCCTTTCTTAAAACTGCTTAAGAAGGAAATTCTCCAATTTCTAAGTAAGCACCAAGAAACACGTCCTCCTCCATATACTCCATTACTTCATCTTTTCAGCTCAGTGAAGGACAGCCCCGGACCAGAACTAGTACAAGGGAAACAGACGGAATGAATGGCCAGGCAGGCGCAGCCAGACCACTTTTTTTGCAGCAGCTGTCCCTAAAATTAGAGCGTTTTTGACTCTCGGTACTGATAGTGCTCCTTATCCTTCACAAACACAGGCTCAACAGATGTATCGTGTCTTTATGCCACTGCATCTTAACTCACCTCTGCCATGTAGAACTGGACAAAAAACCCCAAAACATTTAAGATTATAATGTTCAAAAAGAGGAAAACCCAAAATTATTATGAACAGAGCTATGTCATACTGATAAATACATACCTGACAACTGGCTATAACTTTCCTGCAACAAAATGTTACTGGCATGTTCTGCAACCTTCAGTATGCAGTTAAAACAATGAATTTTGCACTTGTCAAAAGTAAATAAAATACAACAGTTGAGAACCTGAAAGCTAGTCTTTAACAGCATTTTTTGTTTAAATTTTTCACTATACAGCCACTTGCAAAACAGCATGCAGCTCAGGGAACTTCATCTCTTAGGAGATGCTTTACTATATAACTTGGATTTGGACTTTTATTTATCACAAAGAATTACATAAGATACCACATAACAAAGCAAGTGATAAAGATCAGTAAGTTTTCCCTTTTTCACTTGAGATAAAAAATATCATTCACTTGAAGATAAAAAACACCACATCACTCAAGCCAGAAAAGGTGACTCATCTACCCTTGTTTTGAAGAAAATTACAATGACAAAAGCAATCTTGTAATAGGAATCCTTATCTCATAAGCAAAAAAAAAGTCTAAATGTCAACATTTACTTCCAGTAATTAACAGCAATAAAAATTCTTCCCCATTTTAATTATTTAATATTCTAATTATATAACATTGATTTTAAGTATGACCATGAAATACTTAGAAAGTTGAAAGTGTACCTTTAGAACCACAATGCAATACCAATACTAAACCAGTATTTTGTACATAATATTCCAGTGTAAAAGTTATCTAACCTACCATCTTCACACTGGTAATTACACTAATATGTACTGAAATTTTTTGAAACATAGATGAAAACCTTCTGGATTCACTGCCCAAAGGCATTACACAGTGCTCACGTCTCATTAATTTCATATCAAGGTACATACACTGAATGCAGTTCACCAGCAACAGTAAAGACAAGAGTTCCTTAAAGATGCTAAGACTAGTAAAATCCTAATAATATAGGCCTCATACTGAAAAAGAAGTGTAAATCTGTGAAGGAGGAAAGAAAAAAGGTTGTCTTAGTGCACCTTTTCTATTTTCATGGGCTCGAAAGATTATGAAATCACATCTTTTAGCAACAAAGAAATGTTTTTTATTTCATCAACATCCTAGAAGAATGTTAGATTAGAATTGAACTTGCAGATCTCTTGAGAGTTCATTTTGGTCTCGTTGAGCCTTTTTAGTCAGATAGTTATTATTCAATGAGTAACAAAGGAACTTGCAAAGCTGCTCATTCAATTATTGCTATTTTCAAAGTGTCTAGAAATAGCTTTAAGTTTTACAGCTGTGGAACTATGATGTTATGTCATAACACTCATTTAAAAGGACAAACAGGATATTAGCTGCCGTTTGTAATGAATTCAGGTATGGTAACTTCCTTAGTGTCACTAAACACTGTTTTACACAGGAAACAGTCTGCCCAAACAGATCTTGTTTCAAATGAGATTTTGACTCTGGTCAACAACCAACTCAGTTGACAATATATCGGGACATTTGTAAAACATTCAACCCATCTCCTCACTATGTTTTACTGAGTTAACTATCACAATACAAAAATTTATGCATGATAAGGGAAACATTAGAAATCACCTATAAATTTGAAACAGTAACTGCACATTAAATATTTCTAGGGGTCATACAGGGTTATGTTCTTTGTTTAATACAATTCAATACTGCTATCAATGACCTGGAAAAATATGATAACCTTTCTAGCAAACAACACGAAAGAGGTAAATAATTGCAGAAACAACATAGTTTATCATTGAACAAAGCAGCCTTATTTGAGCAACATGCATTATAATAGCCTTGATAGCCATCAAGTTCTATCAAAACAAAAACACCCCACATATCCCGAAGGTTGTACAAAGGTCTGGAGTTCGAGGGAAAAAAAATATATAATGAAATCTGAACTATACTGTGCAACTTGAAAAACTTATTTCACTTAGTTGAATCTATTGGAGAACCTTGGTCATTCAGTATGTGTATCCCCAGCAGGAAAAGATTTTTGGGAGGAGACAGGTGGTCAGAACTCCATCATGTCCCTCCCTCACAGATACTGGAGGTAGTGTTTCAATCTGCAGGAGTCAGACAAAAAAGCAGTTTTAATGCTTTCATCTTACCCATTATAACACAGTGATTTCCCATCACTTAAATCTTATATGCCTTTCTACCTAAGAAAATAACCACACTTCAACCAAGCATTGGAGGATGAATTAAAAAAAAACCCACTGGACAAAGTCTACATCCTGTTTTATTCAGGATGTCAAACTAAAAGATCTCATTGGTCTATTCAGTCTCTAAAATGTACTTAGTAACAGTAATACTCTTAATTACAATAATTGAAATCTTGCTCCCTCTAGTGGCTGATGTTGATGTTTATTACCTTCTAGTGACTGTACACAATTTTCCCTGTAGGATGTACAGTGTAAGAATAAGTTGAAGAAATCACAGCAAAGGAAGAAGTATTTTGTGGGTGTATAATGTATGTCTGCCAAATTTCTAATTTTTTTCAATTTTAAAAATATACACAAACACCATTACTCTAACCAGTTCTGAAGTAACATGCAATATGCTAAAAAATCTCCCACAGCTCTATTAATTATAGCTCATTTAATATAAACACAATTAGGAAAAGCAATGTCCCACATGCCTTCCCATTTCTGAAAGGTTCTAATATTATGCACAATGTATTTGGAAATTAAATATTTTGTGTATCCATCTGCAATAGAATTCACATCAGACACAAAATTTTGCTGTCTGTAGTGGAATGAGCCAACCATGATAACTATGCTACCTATTTGCTCTGGTCCTAGAGATTACCTTCTCCTTCTGAACTAATTTAACAAACAGGCAGACTAATGAGAAAGTGTAAAAGAACTATTTCCCATTTTTATCACTGAATTTACATTTACTTTGACAAGTAGAGAAGCATTACTTCATTTCACCAGTGCTGCTTTATGTGGTAAGCAAGTCCAGAAGGGGAAAGAAAACAGAAAACATCTAATAAAAATGTCATAGTTTTTACAGATACCATGGTGCTTGGCCCTTGACTTCATTATCACAAATGCCAGGGGGTGGGGGGAGGAATACTGTATTAAATAGCTAGTATTATCCTATCCTGCTTTGTTTTTTCTTCAAGTACCCTTTCACCAGTACTTAGCAGATTTTTAAGAAGATCGCAGTGTTTTTTCAAATCATTAGTTAACCATTTTTGTGGCTGCAGTACCACTGATAAAATTGTAAAGAGCCATAACGAGGTTTTCCATGGTTTGGGGCATTCATGTGAAACAATTACACATTTAAGAGACTTATTTTATTGCACTGACCCAGAGCATTCTACATACTTAGAGGTTCTTCTGACATCACACACCCAGCCATATTTTATCAAGAATCTTTTAAAAATAACAGCCATAGCTTATGTGGCAAATGGCATTATCTTTAAGGGTCAAGCTAGATTTCTTGAGAAACTGTAGATACAATCACTCCTCTAAAACAGTATTCTCATACATTCTACATCACAGCTGCAGCCAACTAAGCCATATTTTTTGAGAAAAAAAAATCTTAATTCAATTGTAGAAAACTTTTTTTTTTTTTAGGAAAAGTTTTTCAGACTTTACACTGTAAAATTAAAATAAGTTTTTACAGTTTAAAAGAAGTAAATCTGGTAGTCTGTATAAACATATATACAGCATATATTTCTCTACCTTTTAAAGATTAAAATATTCATATCTAACTTTTCTTTATTAAGGGAAACAGGTTGTTTAAAAACATGTTCAGCATTTGTAAGTTTGTCTGGTTTTGTTCTGTTTTAATAACTTGCGAATTAGGGAAAAAAAAGTCTAAAACCTACTATCTTCAAAGGACAGTTAAATGGAACATTTTGTCATGCCACCACAGCACTCGGGTTTGAAGAATCAAAAAAAAATATACTACTCCAAGAGAAATACTAGTTCTTATATAGAGACGTTTCCCGGTGTTAAGCTCTGCCCTGCTGACATGACACTGCTACACTCACCAATTTCAGTAACATACTTGAGGGATTCTCTATTTTGTAGTCAGATGAACTAGAGAAAGAAATCAAGCTCAAGTTCTGTTCGATACTTTTGAATTTGGTTTGAGAAAGATGTCATCATGAGTTGTAACTTTCGTAATTTTTAAAACACCTTTAGAGGTATGGGAAAGGCTTAATGGAGGTCAGCACAGTAAAGGTCTCAAGTCTGTCAGTCAAAATGTGATTAGATCAATTCCTGTGATACTGAATTTAAAAGCAGTCATTCAGTATAAATGCTGTCTTCAGTGAGAAAGAAAACTACATCATATGTAGTATCTACACAAAGTAGTTCCTAAATTAATGACCCCATCAGCACAAGACTGATGACTACAGATCCATTTGAGGTCTTTGTCAGAGCAAGGAAATTAAATGCTCCTCCCCAACACTGGCAAGTACTGTGTTTACTTTGGGCATTTTAAACACACAATTTACATCGAGATCACGATTTAAATCATAGTGAATTAAAAATCAGGTACCAAGAATTCAGAGCTTTGCAGAATATACGTCCAAGTGGGTGCATTTCTTGAGCTTTCCCGTGCTTATGTGGCTTCATGCTTCAGTTGATCTGTGTGATGGATCTGTTGTCACCAAAATGCTGTGAGATGGAGCACCTCATGGCAGTGCAAGTTGACAAATTGAAACTAAGGGATATAGGATCGTATCTTCCGTTTTAATTTACTTAGAAGAGTATTATGTAAACTGCCCATTAACATTCCCCTTGGTATTTCAAACAATGAGCTAAGCACACAGCTCTGCAAGTTGGTAACATCCTTAAATCACTTCACACATCACCCTTAATGCTCTCCTTCTCAAAAGGCTAAATAAAAAAACATAGGTATACTTCAGCGCACACCCCTCCAGTTTAAATCTGGATTTCTGAATAACCCTGATTGCACTAAGAACATGCTCTTACGTCTGTGGAGTTTTCTGAACAGTTAACTATTCTGTCCCTCAGATGCTGCTGCAGCTGAATAATCTGAACTGTACATGCAAATGATATGACTTCCAAACAGAGAACCACTGGAAGCAGCAGAATTAACTACATAATAAGAAGGCTACTTTTCAGAAACAAAATGAAAAGCAAGAGTAGTAAAAATTATTTTAGTTAGTTATGCTTGTCAAAACATGAGAGAAAATCCTCAGAATTACTTCATGGCTAAGGTGCCTTGGGATCTAACACCTAGTATTATCTAATTATTAAAAATCTGTGCTTTGGCACCTGTAAAGCAAAGATAAAATGCCCTACAACTTCTTCGGAGCGTGGTGAAGATAATTCCAGAAATATTTGCTTTAAATGCTCAGATACTAAAAAAAAAAGAGGAAAGAACTAAACAGTAATGGGGATTTTCTTAAGCCTGACCGTTCTACAGATTCAGAGGTATTGAATGATTTCTACAATTCCTGCCTCTCTACAGGCAAATACTACACACATTGAAACGAATTCAGAGGAGTTAAGCAGCACTCTTAAATCTCTCTGACATGCACATTAGGGAGAATGACAAGAGTCAATGAAGACATTGTGACAAGTCACAGAATTTCATCCTCCACCTCCAAAGACAGGCAAACGTTTTGGTTTAGTTTTGTAGAACTGAGAGTGCACATCAGCATTCCGTAACAAGGGAACTACAAGTCAAGACTTCAATCATCACCAAGACTCTGTCAAAACTATGTAAATCAAGAAGCAGAGGATCAGCACAACCCACACTGTTTCATACCTCCAGCGTCCTGAAAAACTATCAGCCATAGTAGAAATGACAGGATTAACTGCTCAGTTTTCAAACAGCATTTCAAACCACTAAGCATCCTAATTTCACTGATACCAGACAATCTGATTATTCCATTCCTGTAACTGTGGAAGATACAAATTTATGGAAATACCAAATAATCCTGATCCAAAACGGACTTAGAAGCATTTACCGCTGCAAATACTTTATATACCAGCAGTAGAAAAACCCTAAACCAATCTTAAAATTTCTTCACTATTTAATCAGCCTGTCCTTTGACCATCTCTAATCACATCTGGATACGGCTTACCATAAATTTTAATGAACCTGAACTATGTTTAGAAAATTATCCAGTTAGTTTTTTTGAAGTCAGCATACTCATTTATCTCAGTAATTTGCTTTTTTTTGTTGTTGTTTGCTGGAGGGATTGGTTCTTTCAAGAATTATACAACACTTCCGTTCTGGAAAATGTATTAATAACCATGCTTAATACTGAGAAAGGATTATCCAAGTTTATTCTCTATTCTGCTGTTCCTCAGCACCAACACTTGCATATTTCTACACTTGCACAAGAGAAAGCAGATTTCATCAGTCCAGTGGCAGACTGCACATGGAGAGCTTGTTCTCCTGGCAAAGAAACAGCAGTATGAAAGTGAAGGAGGAACATACCAGACTGCTCATAATGAAAGAGACTGGCTTCAGTTGATAAATATCTACAGCAGCAGTTGTGATGATCCCCTTCTCTCAGGTAATACAGCAATTTTTAGAGATATTTTTAAGTTTTATAAGCCAGGAAAGTTACAGAGCATCAACAGCCTTCCCAAACTCAACAGCATGTGTTCCTGTGTACTAACTACAGCCATCAGACTACAACTTCTGAAACATGACAAGAATTCCTTCCAAACTGTTGTTGCTGCACCTTGGGGTCCCATGAGCATGTCTTTTGCAACCGTTTTGCTGTGTGAAAGTTTCAGGCCTGTTTCTGGTCACCATTTACTGCTCTGTCAATTTGAAAAGTTAACTTCCTGGCTAAGCACTATCACACCATCTCCATTTGAGAACCCCTACTGGAGCAATTCCCTTGTCTCCTTCTTCAAGGTACACATTTTCACTGTAAGACATAGTAATGTTTTGCTGGGTAGCACTGAAGCTCTAAACTCCCACCAGCTTTGCTTTGCTGAAGTGTTACTGTGCTCAAGCTGCCAACTGCAAACCACCCCCTCTTTTTTAGCCCAGTCAGTCTTGCTGGTCTCTCCTTGCAGCGGGTCCTGAAGAGCAGAAAAAGCAGCTTTCATCACTCCTGGCATGAACAGAGGATGTGCCATGCTTTTTGCTCTATGACAGCAGCTTTCTTATTGCTAGGAAAGAATTTTGCAGGCCTGGGTCATTCTCTCCCAAAGGCTGTGAAGTTAACAGACAGTTTGTTGCAGAGTGCCCTGTGGATTTGAGCACCAGGCTGCTCTAGGACCAGGTCAGCAAGTCATCATGATCATGAACACCAGACATCACAGTATATACCCAAGATGCACAAGAGACACGTGAATACTGTTGTCACAGGGAATGGTTATCACAAACTGACACACACTGACAAACACAACTGGTGTGTGAAAGCTGGCTTACCAGGAGATGGAGAAAAGGCCATCTTTAAGTCGGTGTCATTCCAACATCAGGCTACTCAATAGCTTCTGCTTCCCTTCACTATGCTCTAGCCCATGGCTAGCTTCCAATATCTTCTAAGAAAAGTGGTGTCCCAGGAGTAGGCGGAATCACTTCTTCAGAGCTGGTCAGGACTACAATCACTATATTGGTTTTGCACATTTATAACAGCCCAGTTGGATCTTATAACAGAGGACGGAGACACTGGGGGAGCTGATAAGTCTGAGTCCAAATCATGACATGAGATATTCTTCCTGCCCAACACACAGAACTGCTCTCCTGTTAAAAGCAGAGACTAATTTTCTAAATAGCTCTTCAGATAAGGAGTACTGTCCTTCCCTTTTCTAACCCCTGATGCATCTCTTGGATCAAGATGACAAACTAGCCAAAACTAGCATGAGGGAAAGGGCTATTAAGTCTTGAATACAGTTTAGTGACATTCTTCAGTTTTTTACAGCTGCCAAGGCACTGCCTCTGGGAACCTCTACTCTTCTCCTGAAATGATTAGTGGCAAGCAAGAAAACAAGATCTCTGACAAACAGAAAGACCAAGAAGATTTCTGCTTATGGAGGGACTCAGTTTCATGCTTATTCATTCCTATTTACCACTTTGTTTCCACAAGATTAGTTTTTTAAGTGTTTTCAGCACTTCTATCTGTGAAATTGTCACTTCCATAGTACTTATGAATAAGCTATTATCAAAGCAAGATATTTTCCCTAAGGGTTCACTAACTTGCATTGCAAAGAAATTCAGCAAGCACAGCAGTGAAAACAAGTTGTGTTGTGCGCGACAAATAACAAGGTTCTCAAAAAAGGCCGCTGGAGGGACAGCAGTGTCTTTCTAATATACGTCTTCTTCTTCTGCATTCATCACATAAAATCTCTTGAGAGTATCAAAGCATTTCCTCTGCTGGAATTGTGTATTGTAGGGAAGGCTGATGTATGCAGTGCTAATTTCTGTTTTGCATCTGCTTTTTCAAGGTGCAATACAGTGATGCACGTGCAACATTAATGCTGCAGCGTTTGGACTGGGCAAGGTTGAAAATTTCCATCTCAAGAATTCAGCTGCAGGATTTTTTGTCTGGCAGCTCATACAAGGACCAGCTGAAATCTGTCACTGTGCTGCACAAAGACTGCAGAATTTGTAAATTTGGAATGACAGCAGTGGAATTACCACAGTAAATACTTATCCTGGTGAACCACTGATATCTCTATCAGACCAAACTTTCAAAGAAAAATAAAGGACAATTGGCACGTTAAGCTAGCAGTCTCTCCATATGTGCAAGAAGTGACTAGCAACAGATTACAGACTGTCACATTTTGGGCAATAAAAGGACCTTGAATTCAAGATGTAATAAATGCTTTTTTCAATAAATGAATCAGATTAAGCCAATTATGAAGCCATACTACAAAAGTCTGAATTGTACGTGCAGGTTAAGACAACTGAGGCTCAGCACAATTACAAACATTACTAATATAGATATGTCACCATCTGACAGGCAAAGCCTCTGGGTCAACAAGTGCAGTCACTGCAGTGACTGTTGATTGCTGTTGGCAGGTAATTTGCATGTACATGCTGTAGTATGACAGCATAGGAAGTGACCAGCCTGTCTGTTTTCAAGAATACTTCAAGACCCGTTGTAGAGTTGTGTTCATGTGGATCAGTTGTTCCAATTTTAACCACTTCCTCCAATTGCAGTGATTTCTTAACACCACACATGGAGTACTCAACTCACCTAGTCTCTGTGTGACCCCAAGCAGAACTCCATGCCATCCTTCCTTCCTCCAATTTCTGATTTTAGATATGGTATATTTTTTCTAAGTGTTAACAACTTTCACTGTGGGTTTTAATTGAAAATGTGAAAAAAAATCCACAAAGTAAAGACAGATTTTGATTTTAAAGTGAGATTATACCAGGTGATTTGTCTTTATGACCTGTTTATGGTAAAAATATTTACCCAATGAACTAAGCAACACATCAAATTATGGTAAAAATTAACATTATGATGGAATATCTCAAGGGGAAACACTTATCATTCTCCATTTTAGAAACTAGTAGAGCAGGTCAAGAAATCTCTGTTCAGGTCATTACTATGACTGCCTACTACATTATTACTATGACTACTGTGTGGCATTTGAAGTTGTAAAGAAACCATTTTTTTCAAACAATATTTTGAATAAAAAATAAAAGCTGTGTTCAGATGTAGTGTGGTGTTACAACACTACTCCACAATTACTGTTATTTGCAAACTTAAATTCATATTACCTCCTCAAATTGCTTAGAAAGCCTAACATACTGACTTCAAAATATAACCTTCAATAGTACACACAAAATACACCTCGAAAAGCCAAAGGACTTAATAAAACTAGTACACAAGTGTTTGGGGAGGATTTTTATGAGCGTTCAGGGTAAGGAGATCCACACATTGACATTTAAAATGATTCAGATGAGTTCTCTGTCTGTAGCTTTCAGACTACTAGAGCAAATAACTGTCACAAGAACTTCATTTATTTCCTAAGATACACCTCATACGTGAACTAAAAACAAAAAAACAATGACACAGGACTACAGCAAAGATCTGTATTTCTGGTAAGCTCTCTAAAATGATGACATCTGTCCGTGTAAACTGGAATATGCTATAAGGAGAAGGGGATGGCCACCTTGTTTTACTTGATCTAAAAAAAATGTATGCATGTAAATCTTTCTTTTGAACAACATCAAGTTGAGTAAGCCACAAATCAAATTGAAAAAGTTATGTCGAATAAGACAAATACAAGAATGCATTTTTCTTCTGGGAGCTTTAAAAAATGTACTAAAAACCTACTCTAGAAGCTTTTCAAAATATCACCATAGTAACACAGGTTTAGCCTCTCTAGTTTTGCGTCAGCATGGGGCAAGTTAAACCATAATTGCTTTAGCACCAGCCCCCAAAACCTACATGGGATCAGAAATTCAGATCCCTATATCTCTCTTGGATGAAAACCAATGGTGAAGATCATCCAGGGAGCCCTGTGCTCGCCAATGACAACTTTACAGCTCCTTCAGTTTTCAGGTAGACCCTCATTTACACTGGTGCAACTCCATTAAGACACCAATAGGCTTACACAGATATATCTGACTAGTACCCAACAAAATACTTATGATTCACAAGCAAAAATCTTCTCTTCTGCTGTGACTCTACATGTTCACAAAACACAAAAGCTTTAAGCATTTCAAAAGCTGAAGTTAAAATAGTACATTTGAACACACAAGAGATCACATCTGCTGAGTAAGGAGCTACTTTTACTTAACCACTCCTCAAAATCCACTTCTGCATCACAAAAATCTTACACATCCAATGAAAATGTTTCTCATTTTCCATTTTCTGAATGGAGACAGCTTTCTCTTTGAGCTGTCACAAGTCTCAATGTGGAAGAGTATGGGAATAGCTGAGAAAAATGTGTTTTGTGTGGTTAAATATGCAGTCCCAAAGAGAGTTACAAGAACAGCAAGCACATAACTGGAACTGCAGAGTAGACAAACTACTTTTGGAGGAGAAAGCCAAAGATTAATTTACTTCACCTTGAGGAACTTGTGCCTTATACTGGATGTTCATGAATACTAATCAGATTGTCCTGAGAGACGAAACAGGAAATTTTCCTCATTTTAAACAAAAATGAGTAATTTGAGATAGAAATGAAGCCAAGTGATTCTTTATCTCATCTGCATCAGCCCTTCTTTTACGCTAACAAATCAACAGCCTCATCTTTCAGCATAACTTTAAAGAAAATGTACTTTGTACTGACCTCGGAAAGCAAAAGCAGAAATATGCTTAAGCATCCCCGGGTATGGTAGCTATATCACTGAGACACAGGGAAAGGAGGCATCCTCTGATACATACTTCTCCTATATCTATTATAAATCCTTATGAATCCAAGAAGTATCAGTTCTACAGTAAATTACACAGAAATAGAGAAACTACTCTGAGACCAGAAAGGTCCAAATTTAATAGCTAACTCTTCTATGACAAATTCGCTCTACCATGACATGTCTCTGCACAAGTATCTTCCCATCACAGAGGGAATACTAGTACATCCTTTTCTGCACTATTCACTGTCTCATCTACCCATATGCTTACACTGTTTTAATCATTAACCAGTGTGTATAACAGCTGTCACCTTAGCTGTTACTCATGTCTGAGTGGGCAGATAGTTCTCGCAAAGGCAGTAGAGTGTCAGCCCAAGTACACACTGCTAGTGGCTCCCCATGCCGAAACTGCTCCCTTGCTCCCTCTCCACTCCTAGGACAGGCCTGCTCTCACTCACAGCAGAGATTCAGCTCACGGTGCAGCTACACTATCACAAAAGCAAACAGACAGGGACACGGTCATGGCAACAGGGTTAAGGACAGGACTGACGAGGGTTTTGATCATTGGTTCAGCTGTGCAAGTCCCTGGAGCAGTTCTGCAGAAGCAGCTGCCCCCTGCTAGCCCCACAACCATACAAAGTGCCCCAGCTGAGCTCGGACATGAAGCAGTACACATGAAGACTGTCCACACCACCTTCCTTCCCACTGTGTCCTGATTTGGACACTAGGGAGTGTTACGAAAAGACGAGAGACGTAATAAAGACAACAAGACAGTAATTTATTGCATATATGGAATATAAAATGCGGAAACCACTATACTCGTGAACCAGTAATACAAACAATAACCCGACAATAATAACCGCAAAAAGAATGACCAGTCTGCTGCTCTGGGCCAGCTGCTGGGCTGTGCATGGAGAGGAAGGAGTGCAGACACATGGGCAGAGCTAGGAAAGTGATGCAACAGGGTCCCACACCGGAGCTGCAGGAAAATCAAAAGAGAGTGAAAGGAAATCCCAGCGGACCCAAGGGGAAGAGATACCACACTGCTGTCACTGCCGCATGGTCCTCTAGTCAAGCTGTGGTCACGCTGCACTGCTGCCTGTGCCAAGAGAGCCGAGAGAGAACTTCCGTTTCTGCTCATTTTACAGTGTGTCTGTTTTCTTGCTCTTTTTCTGGTGTGCACCGCTTTTCCATTGGTTGGTAGCCTGGTTTGGTGTCACATGGCACTGGGCGCTGCCCACTCTCTGAACCTCACAACGAGGCAATACGGCAGCATTTGCTGCCAAAACGCTCAGGGGCAGCACTCGCCTCAGGAAGGGGCTGCCGCTGCCGCCTCCCCAGCAGCGCTGCAGGGACTGGGGATGGGGCCTGGAGGCACCAGCGACACCACCCAGAGGGGCACTCACCGCCTGCCATGGGAGGAGCCACTGCTGGGAGGGGCAGCCAGAGCAGCCACTGCACCAGTCACTGCGGGCCCATCCTGCACCACAGCACTGGCCTGGGGGCTGCCCCCACTCCACACACCACCAAGGCGATGCCCACTCCGCCTGTGCTGCCACAGGTGCCCCCACACCACCACTGCATGCACTCCAAGCCATAGTATGTTCGAGAATGCTCTGAGCCATGCCCAGCGCCGCAGATCCCGGCCTCAGGCCAGCTCCATCACAGCGGTGAGCATCCTCACAAGCTTCCCAAGAGAAGAGACTATATTATCATAAGGTATAGCTAATATCTTCATTTGCCTTCCTTCCAGCTCAGTTGTAGATTTGGTGAGCTGTACTGGATTTTCCTCAAGAAACAGTCTATAAAATTTTAACCATTTAAAAAAAAAAAAAAAAGAGGTACATGGGCTTTTTTTTTACTTGCTGCCTTCTTTTTCAGGGCTTCAGAATGAATCCTTTCAATTCCTTTGCCAGTCTGGGAAGGTTAGTAACATTTGTGTCCGTACAGCATCTGACAGTCATGCAATCCTCACACTCCTCAGGCTTTCTGGAAACTTTACCACAATCTCTTCTTTTTTTGTAGAAACTAAAATCTTTTATCAGCTGAAACTTTCTGCCCAAGAATGAGGATGATCAGAAGTTCAAATTAGCTCTCAGTATGAACAACTTCTTTCTGATCATGCCTACAAGGACAATAAATTCCTTTACATTTTTGTAAATGTCCAAAGGCAGGAAAGAATCGCAAGCTAAACTAATTTATCATACAACTCAAGAGACAGAAATCATCAGCCATCACACAGAATCACAGAATCAGTTAGATTGGAAAAGACCTCTGAGACCATCAAGTCCAATCTTTGACCTAGTCATGAAGAAGAACTAGTGCACTCAAAGACACCAAATGTGAATCATCCCCTGGTTATCCCTGTTCCACATAGGCAGCAGCAGAAACCGCGATCATTATTACATGCTGCTTTAGAGTTTGTTTTTTTTCTGCAGTCCATTATCAGTGGCATCAGTAAAGCAAAAGGTTGAGCAAAAAGGGTTTTTTTTGTTGACAGTCACCATTTTCTACTTTTCAACCTCAAATGCTTGCTATTCTAGATTTTTTAACTTACTGTTTCTATTTCCTTTACCATTTTTATTACAACTTCTAGCACTTAGTGTTTCCTTCTAGTCTTTTTCTAATACCTTCCCCACTCCATTCCCCATTACTATGACAAAGGACACCAAATTATCCACAGCAAAGAAAAACAGTCTAAAATCATGTTAGAAGCAGTAGCTTCTCAGTAGCTGTGCTCGGCTATTTACATGATCTTCATCTTCTCTCTTTCTTTGAGAATCTGCTGCTTATATTAATTAATACTAAAATAGTACACATACTTTTCCCCCCCAACAGCAGTTCATATTTTCAGATGACTCAAACAGAAGATACAGATATAATAGTAAATAAGTGCCTACTTTCTGAGATTTGAAAAACCTCTTCATTCCCCATCCTCTCTGAGAAGTAACACTGAGATAGCTTCACACTGTATCAGCAGGCAGGTATTTCCACTTATGGGATGGTACTGTTTATTGTGAAAAAATCTTCAACATCTAGCTGGCAAAAGGTTCCTTTTAGGCTACTACTGTATGCAACAACTGCTATAAGCAGAACTTCAACAAAAACAACCACCTAAAGAGCAGCTGTGCAAGTCAAAGGCCATGAGGGAGATGAGCCAGCACGTTAGAGAGATAGGAAAATCCTATCCACTCACCCTGGTAAGGCTCCCATGCTAACATTTCTGAGTATGAGCAAAAACAGTTGCACTGATGTAATTCCTCTCCTCACACATATGGGAGCACTCTGAGCTAATTGAACAAGAAATACTAATTACTTATACATACTCTAAAACCCAAAACATTTCTTCTTCCCTGTTTGCCTAGGTCAAACTTTAACAGTAAATAATAACTAAAATATCTGCTGTTCAATACATCAGCAGTCCTCTACAGCTATAGACACAGACAACACTATGTTTCAGAATTAATCAAACTTTTAAAATTTCTATTCCAGGGAAAAAGTAACCATTCTGCCAGAGCCGTACACAAATTTCAGGACAAAAGAACCTAAGAAAAATCCCCATGAACTTTGACATTTTTCACCAAAATTCAGGGCGTCTTTGTATATCAATAATATTCATTCTGTTTCTTCAAAAAGCATCTGAAAAGTCTGCTCCCAGCATCCTCCATCATAGGACGGAATGTGCTCAAACTTGGTAATTTGCCCCCTCAACAAGCCTAAACAAAAGCCTGTGAGGGTCCTCGTTCCGAAGACCATAAAAACACTGATGATTGTGTCCACAGCACAATTTGTATTGCAAGACTTCCACATGTCTGGAGAAGCAGATCAGCAGGTTATCCAGGTCATGAAAATTAAAAACTTTGTACACTGCTTCTTGATTGCACAAAACTGGCCTTTTGAAAAAGAGTACTTCCTTCACCTCAAAGGGAAGTGATTTGTTCTGGCTATATATAATAAAGACCCAATTAGAAAATGCTAATTTTACCAAGCATCCCATACCAGCAGGATAAACTCCATAGAATATGCTGATTTTGCTGATAATTTATTAAGGAAACATCACAAAAGTGTTTTCCCTGAGAAAGAAAAAGTATGTTTATTTAAATCATACTGAAAATTCCACGAATAAGGGATTCCCATACTATCTCTTCCCTAACAAAGAGGATATATAAAAACTTCACAATATTTCTTCAGAAACACGTAGCAAGTTATTAGGTTACTGCTCCATTTTTCAGTGTTACATGAAGCCTTGATAGAAGGGTGCTCACGTATTAGTTTGGTTTTAACTTTAAAGTACGCTGAAGCAGATTAACACATCCAAGAAACACTACATTCAAAAGGTGGTACTAAATAGACACAAATATACCTTATTATGTCACTTTAGAGGGTGTTAGTTCTCATCCTCACAGTATCAAGTGAGACCTTTGACTAAAATTAGAAGCGGGGTTTTTTTAATCCATGAGGCATTGATAACTCATTAGCATCTCAATTTAGAAACTGCTTTCCCTATGGAGCAGAACCTCAATGACTGAGACCTATGAAATCCCTGACTAGCAATTAACCTTCTGCATTAAAAAGAAAATAAAGAAGGAAAAAGAAGTTTTTATGTATCAGAAATATCCATGAATTATTATTTATTACTATAATTTTACATAATAAGAATTTAATTGTATTTTTAAATAATTTAATGATTTTCTGATCTCATGAAGATAATTACCTTCCTGGCAAGTACCAAAAATAATTATTCTTATGAATGAACTTGACAGTAGAAGAAAGAGGGTGAGAAGGATGTTGTATGTGGCTGTTACTGCTTATCTAGAATATTACTGTATTAGAAATAAAGCTTAAAATCCCCCTAGTCCTGAGGAAGAAACAGTTCTACCAATGTACTGCATATGAGTTTATCTTCTTCTACATCACTCCACTTACTAAGCATAATACATAAGTAAAAAACACCCATGTGTTTCACGTATCACCCTCATTTCTGAACTCACCTTAAACTTGTCACATAAGAGAATACAATTTGAGGTATGATCACAGGAAGCAAATTACAAACTTTCAATAGCAAATACATTCCTAAGCAACAGTCAAAGCAACTGAGAATTACACATCAATAACTTGAGTCTCTGTATTATGTCTCAAAATATGGATTATCCTGTATTTTTTCCATTGAATACCTAACTTCAGAACAGCAGCTGGTCAGGAAAATGTATTTTAGATCTCAGAGACATATTTAATTTTTTTTTTTTCAATTTTCCCTTTGCAGTATGTTCTGAATGTCAGGTTTTGGGTGCAGAAGAAAACATCAACAATGGAAGTTTACTCGCTTACCTCCAAAAATGAAAAGCGAACAGAGGACTGCATGGACTGCAGGGGCTTGTTGGGGTTGGGCTCAGGCTCCTTGGGGTGAGACTGCAAGTTAAAATAATGTCATCTCCAGTGAACAGAAGGATTAGCAAGAGTCGCATGTTTTAGTGTAGGAGTTATGAAAGGAGTTTTGGTTAGAACCAAAACATGACCATCTTCCTGAATGAAGTGATTGACAGTAGCCACAGTTTTTGACTTAAGATGAAATTGATTTAAATAAAAACAAATATGAGAACTGGTGCTGATGCTGATGCATATGCCTGACTACGTTATACTTCCTCTAGGAACAATACTTTTGTAAAAAGCCCGAAGAGAGGTGAAAAATGATAATTTGTACTGGACATCTAACCAAACAGACTATGTAAGTGGCACACTTTTTTCCTCTTTAAAAAAAAAAAATCTTAGGGTTTTTTTAAATTTTTTATATGCAAATCAGATTTGTTAAAAACAAAAGGAAAACTAAAACTGATGATGAGCTTTCATCAGCAAAAAGAAAACTACAATAAAAATTTCTAGTTTGAGAAGCTAAAATTTGCACACTTACTAAAAATTAGAAGTGTTCTTGTTAGCAGCAATTTCACTATGAAACATTTCCTTACAAATGTGCTATGCATATAAACAATGCATCCATAAAACCCTTACTTAAGGGTTTGACTTCAAAGGTGCCTTCATGAAGTTGCCTCAAGTGCATCTCCATTCAAAAGGCTTCTCGGTAAAACAGCATTATCACAGATGCTCTTTTAAAATATATTCATGCTATCACATGGACTTGCCCCATAAAACTTGTAACAAAGCTTTTTACAAACATGCTTAATAGCATTTCTGTTACTGCAGTTTACTGAAGCTATCTGTCCAAAAAGCCCACACAGCCTTCTGTGTAGACTGAGTGAAGGCAGAAACTTACAGGGAACTTTTTCTAGCTTACCTTTATAAAGGTTTGTTCTGCTATGTACCAGACCCTTGCAGCCAGCCATTGCTAGCACTCCTGTCTTATCCCCAGTGGAGATGCAGATGGCCAATATGCTAAGCACAGATAGACCCACTTCATGTTTTTAACTGTATACCACTTTGCCAGATGTTAATATACTCCCTTCAAAAGTTTTCAGGTGGATACCCGATTCATTTTTTTCAGAGTATTTTAGCAGGAACAGTACTCCTGCTTCTAGAATAGATTAGGGATGACTTTTTTTTTCATATTGTAAATTTTTGCAACCTTTCTTTTGTGAGATGCCTTGCAGAGGTCACAAATTTTGACAGGGACATGCACATTGAGACAAGGATGGTCCTGCTGTTAATTTCTGACAAAGATACTGTGTTAAAGCAAATTCCTTTGGCTGCTGGCTGTGCCTGCATAATCCCTGAACTAGGTGCACAGAGGAATACGCAGCCAATGCAGCCCAGCAGGTGAGTATAAACTGGCTTGGTTTCTGCTGCAGACTAGCTGTGCTAGCACAACAGTACATCTGAGCTAATAAGATCCATTAAGAGGATCAATATATATCCCTCTGAAAATGGCTAAACTGGGCTGCTCATACCAGTCGGCCCATGAAGGCCTGTGGAAAAAGGTGTGGATTAGCAGACAGATTTCTGCTCTTCCACTGGGGCAGTCTCTGTTGTGCTGCACTGACCTGCTGCAACGTGCATGGAAAGGTCATTGTTTTTGTCATTTGTTTTTGTTGTGTCATCAGTACAGGCTTGTAAGAACTATTTTGTATTTCTAAGCTTTATCAGCACTGTCTCTTATTCTCTACTACAGGTCAGTCTGTGGCAACAGAGCTGGTAATTTGTCCCCACTTGTTCCACTTTCGTAAATCATCAGTGCAGCCCTCAGTGACTCTAGCCTGGGAAATGCTCCTGTGCTGCACCATTAGTTCTTGCACTGCTGTTTCTTGGATGCATAGGAAGGGAAGAGATGGAGGCAGGTGCTGCAGACCACAACCAGCTTCTATCAGGACCAGAAGCAGGGAGGGGAGCTGGCACTGATCCAAAGAGGCCTAAATCACTTTCCTATGAAAAAATCCTAGTGACATCCAATGGCAAAGGACGTTTCCCTCCCTCTATTGGATAGCTCACACATAGCAAGTGAAGTCCTACACCTGCTAGTACCTTCTCATATTCTTCCTCATTTTTACTAGGATAGCACATCAGAGTCTTAGTCATGGCACAGACTCCTGGGGCATCCAGTATTAGATGTGCTAGTACTATGGATCTAAAAATTCCCATTGAGTGATGACACTGGTGTGTCAATCTGTTTCTTCTATAGAACTTGCTTTTCAGCATTGCTTTTTTAAGAGCTGCAAAAACCTGTTAAATTATTACAGTGTGTGACAGACAGCCTTACTTCTTGCATTTACTAAATTTGGAAAACTTTATTTTGAGTCTTTAATATCCTCTGAAAGAGCTTTCTGCAAGTAATGAATATAAAGTAGACAGACTGTGCTAATTTCTCAGGGAGACAACATAATTCTAGTCCAAACATTTAAACTTTACAGAAAGAAAAGTCACAAGAATCAAGGTGCAAGGAATAAACTGGATTTCTCCTCACTCCTCCCAGATATGGTCTTTTATAAATGACTGCAAATAAGAATTTGGAAGACAAGATTTAAGTCTTCATTGACTTAACTCTGACAAATCATGAGATAATGACTCTATGGGAACCATTACATGCCAGCAACCAAAATATAATACTTCCTTTTCTCTACAAGTAAATCAAGTTTAGAAAGTACCAAGTGTGATGGCAAAAGAAAGTCTAATATATGGAAAAATTAAATATATCCAGACAATGTTTCAACAAAGGCAATGATTAATGTTGAATTTAAAATATAATTATTAATTTTATCAGTATTAAATTTTGTAAAAAAATGGCAAAGCAAGTTTAATTATGTCAAGTTACCATGAAAAAGGACGAAGTAGTAAACAACTACGTCATATTACAAAAACACACACGTACATTGAAAAAACAGTAACTTGAATCCTTTCTCATCCTTTTGCAGCTATTGATGTTATTCTCCTATGACGATTACATAATTCAGTGAAGACTGATTTAAAAATATTTAAATTGCCACATCTCAAAAGAAGTATAATTATCAATTATTCATAGAAACCATTTTAATGAGGTCTCCAGTAAGACCCCGCCTCCAAAACTCATGAGAAATTAGTAATGCTGTTTTTTCAGAAAAATATCTAGAGCTTAGCCTGCTCACAGCTAACACACACTGCTCTTAGCAGAAGATGCCTGACTGAAATGCAGAATTTCTCTGAGACATTTCAAAAATGTAGTTCTGGGGAACCCAACAGAACATCCACATTTTTTGCCTGGAATAAGGTGCTCTTGTCACTTTCATGTGATTATTAGAATAAATTATTTGCTACACTACACACTTACCTATAGCTTTCTCTTTAAAACATGGCAGATGTCAGAGATAATACCTTTCATAGCTGAATAACTTTACCGCAAGCATCTGCAGTATTCAGGGTTTGGGGTTTTCTTCTCCAGCAAGAATGGGGCAGTCCCAGGGAATACTAAAGGATCTGACATAACTGTATCTATTTACCTAGATAAAATTAGCAAGTTCTCATGGTGGCTATAACATGCATACATACATGCCTGACTTGTCAGCATAGACTGCAGGTATGTATGTATGCATGTATGGAAACAAATATTGGGCTCTGACTAACAAAAATCTTTGGTAAACATACACTGGCATGTATGAATAAGACTATACTTACAATGACTCTACATTAAAATTACACATTTTTATTTAGCTACTCTCTAAATAGCTGAAAGCACACAGATTAGTTAATCAGTTTTAAGCAAGTATAAGTAAACACACTGCTAAATTAGGTAAACATACTTACTGCAGAAACTATCAGAAATCCTCCAGAATGTCAATACAGTTCATTAGTGCAGTTACATATGTAAAATATGCCTTGTTCCTGATGGATTTTCACAAACAGCATCTCTATAATGCTTTAATCTCTTGCAGTGCTCTCAATTATTCAGCACAGAGAGAGGCCTTTCTAAAAGGCAGCACTGGGATAAACAAACAGGAACAGAGAGCAGGAGAGAAAGACAGATACCATGGCCTACTGACAGATTCTTCCCCTACAAGCTGACGGGATGCTTCATGCACTGAGATTCAGTAACTTCAAATATGCAGAAATGCTTTCTTTCCAAACACACTGCAATATCCCAGCTCCAGGCTCACACATTTGCTGAAACCAACTGCAGTGCATTAAAAACGTGTTCCTTCAACCTGGAGCTGCAGTGCTCCCAGACTGTCAGCACAAACCTATGTTAAATAGCTCCTGATTGCACAAAAGCCGGCATCATGCAGAAACCATTAAAATATTAAAGACAGACAATACTTACTCCAAGGTCAGCCCTGGAATTTGTAGCCTTTCCCGCTGGGCATTCATTGCTGTTATGTGTTACCACACTCTATTGTAATCATGACACACATTCACGGGCAGCATTCTGGTGATGACAGAGAGCCAAATGAACCACTATAAAGGAATGGACTAAGGATCTCTTGGGGGCAGGGGGAGGACCGCAAGTTGGGGTCCTTCCACCTCTAGCTGTCACGAAGAGCTGCTGTCTGCCTCTCTCAGGTCAGTGGCAGCGTGCGCCGCCACTGTCAGTTGTGCACATCAAGTAATTCATCCCCGGAATTCCGCAGCAGCAGCCACTGCGCGCACACACACACACACACACACACACACACACACACACACACACACACACACACACACACTCTCACGCACATGCACTGCACCTCGGAGGATGGAGTGGTCCCTCTCATATGCCAGCCCACCGCGTTAAAGAGCCCCTGTGCTTAACACAGTTTCTCTAGGCAAATGTCAAACATTCACCACCCACTCTGATCCTGCCAAATAGGATTTAACCATCTTCTTTAAGTGACATTATCCCTTTCCCTGGTAAACAGACAGGCAGTTTCTGCAGTAATAGAACAGTAAACTGCTGAATGAAAAACAGGCTCTTCTCCTTTAATGGGAAAAATTTACTGACAAGGTTTTTGAAGAACAAATATATTCTTGTAACATAAAGGTTAATACAAAAGGAAAAGTCATCATTCTGTTTGTCACATTGGCACCTGAATTTTAAAGGGAAATCATCTATAATTTATATTAAAGGTGAGAGCCAAGCCTAGAAAATGCAGAAAAATCTATCAATTTCAGCTTTAAAGGTAATGTCACTTTAAAGTTAACCACTACTTAACACTATAAAGACACTATCACAGCATCGTTAGAATGTTTGTTTTAATTTAATTATAGTCCTTTTTGATGTACCTCTCTTATTCTGAGGTTATCACTTTAAAAAATAAATACTGTGAATTGTTCCATGAGGACTAGCATTTTTTCAGTGCTCTATAAAAGAGCATGAAAAGCAAAGTGTAAGTACTTATTTTTAGTAACTTAAGAGCTAGAATATTTTATCTCACCCACCTACTCTTCCTGTATACAAAATAATGTCAACCACATGATTTTACTTTTTGCCAGAGCTCTGGACCTGCTCTGTGCGTGGACAACTTCCACAGATTAGTCAAAGCAAAAGACCAAATGAAGCTGCTACATTTTTGGGTCCTTGATACATTTTTGGAAGAAATCAGTGAGTTCACAGGTACACAACCACAGGTTTCAGAGACAGAGGGAAATATCCTAGTTGTGGAAACTGCTTAACTGGATTTGGTGAATGACATTGCTTTTTCAACCACACAGTGGAGAAGAATAATTGAATTCTCTCTTTTGTGTCTCCTACATATTTCTACTGGAAAGTATTTTAAATTTATGTTATGTATTACCTGGAGCCTTTATTTACAGATGTTGAAAACAAAACTCAAGGATGCTCAAAACTGTGAATTCTTAAAACGTAACAAACATCTGGATTTTGAATACTAAGCTGAGGTCCAGCAAGCATTACTAATTCAAGCAATATCTCTAAGGAAGTTCTAAAGTCTCCTACCTCCTAAAAGAAAGGATGAGATCTAAGGAGTTAAATTCAGGCTCACAAACTGCAATGCGTAAATTCACAGAGTTGCAAAGGCACAAAGATCACTTGCAGGTGCTCAACTCTGAACAGCACTTTCAAATCAAGTTTTTCAAATGTTACTCAGAGCACAAGCAAATATTTTTTTGAAGATATTCTCAAACTTGAAAAATATAGTACAAGAATCAACTGTCTAACAGTCAAATAACTCTGACACAGAAACTATGCAGTGAAGCTGCCCATGTCTACATGATTGAGTTTGGAGACAATCTTTTAGGAACAGAAATTTCACATGAGACCAGCAGAGTGTGAGATACTATTACAGTCACAGGTTTCTGGCTCTCCCTTTGCTGCCAAGAACAAGCAGCTCCCTATTGCCATTGCTCAGCACCTCTCAAACCAAGTTCTGTTCCCTTAAAAACCCTTGGATAAAATTCTCTTTTGTACCTAATACTTCTTCAGGTCCCGTAAAGTCCTATTTCTGATGGAGACAGAAAATTTCAACAGGTAATCTGTGACTGTGTGGAAAACACACTTTTAGTTACGACTTAAATCATATTCAAAGGGCTTAGCTTTGTGTATGCTAACCTTCAGTTTAGTGCTTCATCTTATTATCTATGAAATCACATGCACACATAACATCAAAGTACTTATTTGTTGTTCTATAAAACTGTTGAATTTTCATTGAAGGCAAAGAGTGAGAGAGAGCACAACATCTTGAGAAGGACAGGCAGCTGCACTGAATCAGGATGGTACAATTATTTCCGTAAACAGACCAGCAAAAGGACTAGTTCTGAAGGAGAAGGTGTGCTTCGATCAAAAGCACAATACAAATTTTACACGCTACTTCCATTAGGCCCATTTTAATACTGAAGTGAACAGAATTTCCACAATCAAGGCATTTTGGTTTGTTGGTTGGTTTGGTTTGATTTGTACCTCCATGTGCAAAAGAATAGTCTGTCACTAAACACTACTTCAGCGTGGAACATGACAGTTAGGTATTTAGTGCAGTTTGCAATTTTACCTGCAGGAGGAGAGCACAGGCAGCTTGTCTTGTCTTAAAGGAAACTAAGTTGGACTGGTAGTTCAGTACAACTGCTTAAACATAAACAACTGCATGTAAGGGCTATTTTGAGACCACGATAAATAAACCTTTGTCCTGATGTAATTCATGCATCCTCTTAGCTAGGTCAAGAGCTGAAAAGCGAATTTAGGAAGTGAAATATAAGACTACATGGTTCAAGTTATTCATTTAAGTCCTTCCTGAGATCTCTCTGGTTTAGTTATCTTATATTGGTTAAAACCAAGCAAAACCAGCAAAGCAGAATGGAATGTTTTATTTCCTTGAAACACAAACCAGAAAGACTTTTCTTCCGTAGTACAGTTATTAACATTCTATGCTTTCAAGGCCCTCCCCCTCTTCTGCAGATGTTGACTATGCTTCATTTTTCCCCTTAAATAATGGTAAGACAATAACAGCATTAACAGTGCAGGTGCTGCTGGCTTTCATTCATCTCTAATATTTAACAACAATTACATTAAGATAATAAACAAGTCAATGCATCCTTCAGTTCTGCATGCACTACTGGCTAATGTCTTCCAAAGGTACTCAAGGGTTAGTAATCAACTCTTAAAGAATAATAACAATAGACACCTTTCTGTCGTAGTTCTTTTATCTTCTAATCTGCTTACCACATCAATTCAGACATTCTCATGCATTTCCAGCAAGCACAGCTGGTTCATTGGTAATACTGTGGTTTATAAAGAAGTTCTAGCAGGAATGATGCAGAAGCAGTTGACTGCAACAATTCTTCTTGGCATCAATGAGATGCTAAATACAGCACTAAGGAAACGGGGTGAAAGAACACAGACAATCTCTTTATATTCTTTCAACACAGCACGCCTGAGCACATTATTAACTACACACAAAAGAAGTCTGAAATATGAACCTACTCTGGCTGAAGTCAACAGATTGATCAATGCAATGTGTGTATAGCAAATCTCATGCTTTACTGTCTGCCAGAAAGCAACAAAAGTATTCTTCATATCAATGTCTAACTGGTAGGTTTATTCAGGCTTGTTTGGCTATTTACTACTTTGCCCAGAAGTACTTGAGACAGGTCACAGCTAAGGAAGCAATACCAGATGGCAAAAGGTACCCTCTTCCTTAGATCCCTGTCTGGTATGTCTTGCTGGTATGCTCAAACTCAAAATAATTGCCCAATCTGCAATTGCAAGGAGTATTTCATCTTGGTCATATTATATAAGGAAGAGGAAAAGGGCTGTCCTGTTTGTATCCCCGGGGAAGGGAGGAAGTGGATGACAATGACAAGAAGGTGTTTGCCCACACCCAAGAGCTCAGTTTGCACAACGGGCTCAGTATGGCATGCAGAAGTAATTCCTTGTCACTGCAGGGCACTTTGGTAGAACCTGTATGTTCCTGAGTTATCTGTGTTCAATACATGCCTGCCCATAACTTATAAACAACCCGGGTAGGGGGATGACAGACTGCTACCCCATGACAGAAAGACATAGTATATAACTCCTTCTAGCCTTAAGTCAAATTTCAACATCATGGATCTATTGGCATAAATGTAGAGGCATATCCATAAATCTGACATCAGTGAGCAATTTACAATAATGTATTTTATTAATGTGTCACTGGAATACACAGAAAAAGCCCAGGTAGTTTTACCTACATTTTGCCAAGTCTATTTAGAACTGGAACTGTTACTATTCTGTAAGGGATTTGTTTTTAAATTATAGTTTTAAAAAGCCCTCTATTAAATTCAAATGTATTTTTAATAACTTTTTATAAATTGGTTGCATATTCTGCTGATAGCTCTGCAGTATTGTTTATATTACTAAACAATGGAACAGATGATTGAAAGAATGTTTATTAGCAATGTTAATTATCCATTAAAAATAAAAGAACTGTTGTGTAGACTCCTAGTAAATTAATCCAGTAAGTGGTTGATCCTACTGAATATCGTAACTAAAACCACTAATCCTAAAACACTGCAGACAAAAGGAATCAATAAACGTGCATCAGCCAAGAACTGGCAGAATCTCTCCACATTCACTCCCATTCTTCCACAGCGAGTTGCAACAGATAGAGCCAGGACAGCCTTCTTGTATGCCCAAACAGATGAGTGAGAGTTATGGTGGGACTGATGTGACTGGTCCTGCAACTTTTGAGAGCTAAGAAAACAGATAAAAATCATGACTGAATCTGGCCAGAAAAATGAGGGGAAAAGTTCTGTATTCCTAGTCTAAATATCATTTGAATTGTTATCATGGGTGACACCAGCAAAAGGTGCCATCCAAAGCAATTTGTTAAATAGTCTTCCTTGTATTCCACCAAGTCTCCCATCTCCCTTGATTAGGCAGCATCCTTTTTGCACCTGCCTGCCAATGCTCCAAAATAACATTCCAAAAAAACAAAATCAAAAGCTTTTTTTGATAGAAAACTCCCAGAGTAGCTACTTCAAATTTAGACAACCTCCTACCATATTTCCATACTGTAAGAATAAAAAAAAAAAACCAAAATCAGAAAGCAATAAAAATAGCTCAACTAATAAAGTCTCTTGTTGACAGACTTCAAGCTAATACTAAAACAAAGCTTGAGAAATTACATGTTAATAATAATTACGGTCTCAATCCTTTGCCTTTCAATAAAAAAAAATAAAGCATTAAAAAATTTGAGGCAAAAATATATCTTCTTTTTGAAGAGTTGCATATTATACAGAATTTAAATGTTTTTTTAAAATTCCAGACCTCTCAAACCCAGACTCGTAATGAGCATTTGTTTATCTGGTCTTTATTTACACTGTTTTTCAGTGCTAATTGATGGCATTTAGTTTTCCTGTATTTACTTTTCTATCAAAAGAATGAAAACATAAAAAACCCTTGAAAACATAAAAATCATCGATTAAGTAGTTTTCTAAGGTCATTTTGGTCTCTGAATATCTTCTTCAAATAGGAAATTTTACGATTCAGT
>VYZS01096360.1:0-19108 GCA_013400695.1 Neodrepanis coruscans | reverse complement strand
CTATTCAAGTTTTAGTAGTGAACTGATGAGATCTTTACTGCTATTTCTTTGTAGAGATTCAGTTATTTTAGTACCTCGGCACCTGCTTTCACATCATCAGCAATCCATTAGCTATGAGATTTGGCCCTCAAAGCAGGCTGAACTGCATGCGCTAGGAAATAATTATTTGCATGTATAAAAATATTTTACACTATTTTATTGCACAAACATTTTTTAATCTAAGCAAAGCATGTAGGCACCCAGATACTTAATTCTCTTTGCTTCCACCAAGAATCATGTGATTCCTCCATCCTGAAATTCTGCAGATGCCTACAGAACCATGGCTTAACCCTAGAGGCTAATTTAATTTTGCTTTTTCCCTGTGGCTTAAGTCTGTTCACAGTTGGGATAAAGAACTACTTGAGACTATTTTTCATTCTAGACTCTGTCATGTCCTTGCCTATGTAGCTGAACCAGGATTCCAACAGGCCACAGCATGCCAAGCATGCTGTGGAGAAGTATCATAACTGGCCACACATAACTAGGGACACCACAGCACTTACAGAACAACAGTAGATAAATACCATGTTACACAATTAAGCTTTAAAGCACAATCACCTCATTTTCTGGGCATCAATCCTCCAGGGAGACAGGTTATTTTAAGAATTTTGTTATATATATGAGCAGTTTTCAAACATATAAAAAAGTCATCACCATCAGTGAACTTTTGTATACCTGTACAAAATTTTAATCTATACAAAAATCAGTGTGTCAGTACACTGGTTTTTGTATAGATAAAAACTGTGTGCATGCACACACACAAACAGATAAACATGAATTTACTAGTAAAAAGGTTTCATAAAACTTTAAAATGCCCTCAAGTATTATACCTGATGTTTCACTGAAAAGGGACATAATTGCTAACCTCAGCACTATGAGCCCTGTTAACTAAAACAGCAGTATTAAAGATACTTCAAAATACCATCTGCAGAAATCTAAGCACTTTAATAACTAGATACTATTATGCTGACAAGGGGTTATTTCTTTACTGTACTTAAATAAAGTTTCAGTGATATTATAGAAGCTGCACTTACATTTCAGTGATCAGCCATAAAAATATGTATGCAAATGCAATTGAGGTGACTGGATTGCAGTCATTTTTCAGACTTAAAGAAAAATATCTAATAACATTCAATGTCAAACATCCTCACAAGAGTAAGCAAGGTCATATTTCAAGAGACACTTTCTGCTCTGGCTGAAGTCAACAGGAGTTTAGGCATTAACTTTAACAGAGGCAGTCCTTCAGCCACACAATAGTTCCTGGTTAATATAAAGCACCAAGGACACCAACGGAAGGCACCAAAATTCATTTTCCTTAATTGTTTTTCCCTCTGCCATTCCAATAATCAAATACTTGATGTGAAATTAAATTTTATGTTTTCTTGACTTCTCTTAAATAGTAAGTTTGCTTATTGTCCAAGACTTCTCATGCATCAGAACCTAAAACCAAGAGTCTTTTCCAGGACAGCAGATACTCTACGAAGTACAGACCTCTGCTATGCTACTTAAGTCAGAAGGACAGAGCACTTAACCGCACTTTCCCAACAGTTATGGTTTCAGTTATTCTCATACCTGACATTACTATCACCAACAGCTACACAGCAATATCAAGTTGAAATCAAGTAACTGGCCTCTTGTGCAAGGGTTTATCCACAACGTGCTGTCACACTAACACATACACATAAAGAGATTGTCTTACAGTACTAAAGTATTTTTGAAAGAAAGTAGTAAGTGAACAGTTTGTTTCTTAAGACATTTTGTTACATTCATAGCCCAATACTTTTTTAATAAATTACTAAAAGAGAACAAGAAATTAGATGAAAATAAAAAAAGACAAGCTTTCAAATCAAGTAACTAAAAACAACTGGAAAATTAAATCCAAGGTACAGAAATTTGAGCAAAGCACAACTGAATACTTATTATTAGTTATAATAAGTAACAATTTATATAAGAATATACAGCCTTTACTTCTTATAATCAAAATCTTAACAATCCTATACATTTAGTTGAACTCATCTGTTCTTTGTTCCTACCTTTTCATCCACAGGACTGTTCACAGAATTTCATATGGAAACAGTTTAACTTACATGACAAGTTTCTTTTATATCATTCATTAAGATATCAGATTTTTTCATTAATTTTTAACAAGAAAAATCTTTAATACAAAAAGAAACTTGAACATAAGAACTTTTTGTAACCTTGGAAATTCCTCAAGGTAGCTCTTCTAAAAGATGAGCTGCACAACCCAAAGGTTTTCATTTACAATCTTAATTTCTTTGTATTCTAAGGCAGATCAACCACCACATTTACCCTCCGTTTTAACTGCCCTGAAAAGAAGACTAGCCTACCCTAAAACTGTCAAAACTGTGTACTATACTGTAAGCATAATAGAGAGAAACTTCATATACTTACAAACTTCCTCTTCTTGGAAGGCTTAACTCTTTCTGCAACAGAAAAAAAGTTACAATGTATTAGGAATAAAATATTTTAATCAGACGAGGCCCTTTTTAGAAAAGTACTGCAATCTTCTCATCCCATAAGTAGCAGAGAGACAAAAGTGGTGTATTGGGACAACAGTAAAAGATAATCCAGATTTTACATGTACCACCTTCCACTCCTACTTGAAATATTAGCATTAGCAATTGGAAAAGTTTAGGCCTTTCTGTAGCAGCAATATTAAAATATTTCAAGGCATAAATAGATCTTATAGAAAAGCCTTACAGTCAGCTATGATGCACCGGTCACACTATTAAAATCTGCAAGAGTCAGTGACAAAGATATACTAAGTTCTTTCCAACACTCATCGTTTGCAAAATTTGTTACCAAGACCACAAACTAAATAGGTGACTATCACCACCTTTTTCTTTGTTCTTTAACCCCAAAAAGATGAAGTACATAACAGTTTGATCCACTATAAGTAATTATGATATACCATGATCTTCTACAAAGTACTAGCATAACAAAAGAACCACTGTTGTTAAACATTTCTAAAACTTCCACTGAGAATAGTTAACTACTAACTTCTTTTTATGAGAGTAACTAAATACCCCACTGTCAAATGAAAACTGCAAGTAAACAGGTTACTATTATTTTAGCACAGAAGAAAGCCAAAAGGCCCATAAAGTTTTGCCCATCAGAAACAAGCAAAATATATATACCTACAAGTAAATTATCTTCCATGTATAAATCACAGAATAGCTGAGGCTGGATGGGACCTCTGGAGATACTCTAGTCCAACCCGCTCACAGCAGGTCCAATTGCAACAGATTACTCAAAACTACATCCAGCTGGGATTTGAACGTCTGCAAAGATGGAAAACCCAGAAGATCTCCCAGCAATCTGTTCCAGTGTTCAACCACCCTCATTTTTTTTTTATTTCTCACATGAACTTACATTCCAAATGCTAGCTAGTTAAGTCTCCGTTGCAGTATCTCCAGCAGGAGGTATCAACTGCATTCAAACAAAGGGACAACTTGTCTGACATAGAGGATACATAGTCAAGATACATGTGAAGTTGAAGAGCATCATGAAAGACAAGGCTGCATATTAGCATGGTTCAAGTTATATGGATGGATACTTTCTTCTATGTTTATTCACAATAACCTCACAAAAGGTATGTAATAGACACTCTGTTTCTATTCTGTAAGTTATGAAAGAGAATAATCACAAAATTCTCTTTCCAAAGTATATATGGATATGCATTCTGTGTATGTGTGCACCTGCACTTATTTCACACAGCAAAGAAATTAAAGTTATAGGTATAGGTATGTGTGAAAACATACGCAAACACAATCAAATGGACAAAAATAGTTCAGGCAGGCACCTTAGAAAAGGCCATAAGGGAATGAATAATTAAGTATTCTTTAGAGTTTTAAATGGTGCACAGTAAATAAAGCCTGGGCTGCTAACTGAATGATAAGGACTAAAATATCAAGTAGCTGCTTAATTCCTGAGCACCACCCATCCTGTTCACTGAATGAGGCAGGAAAAAATAGTGTGAAACAATGCAATTAGAGACCGTAACGCAAAGGCATAGGAGAGCAAAAGTAGGGGCGTTGTTAACAAATTCTGGCACTTCCTAGGAAGTTCCAGCAACTGTTCAGAATTTGCATTTTAAACCAACATCTTTTAGCGTAACATGCTTACATACAAAAGAACAGTTACACCTGCATAAAATATTGCATTACAAAGCTGAATAATTCCCCTAAATTTAAAACGTTACATTCATCATGAAGAAAATGTAACTGCAAGTTAGAACTCATGTACTTCCCTTTGTATTTTTCTTTAATATTTACAATGCCACTGTGTTCTATTTCTAACATAAAAATGTACTTGTAATGCTAGGCACTGTCATCCTGTTACAGACAATGCTTGTGGAAAAACTGCCAAAATGTATGAGCAAGAATCATCCATGGGTTGCAACATGTACTTTAAATTTGTTTCCTAGGAATCAGATTTTTTGTTTTGTTTTGTTTAATCAGTGTTTTGGTTGTAGTTTATCATTATAACAGCACTGCAAATGACGGACACCACCTTCTGTAGACACCTGAAGTCACATTAATCTCTTGGAGCATTCTCATGTATGCCATCCTGAAAGCACTACTTTTAACTACAGAAAAAGGTTATGAAAGAGTAACAATTCACTGATAAAGATGTTAAAAACTGCCAGGATCACCCTATATAAAGTAAAAAATTAAGTAAAATTAATTAAATATGTAATTCATAGAGGATGATTTACATAACATTGCATTTCTAAGGCTGGATTTTAAAACAATTTACATATAAACAAAGGAAAGACTGAAAAAAAACCCAAATATCCTTCCTGGATAATATCTCTATCCTCATTTTTCCTATATTTCACAGCAATGATGTTAAAATGAAATGTCACTTCTCTCATGCTTTTCCAGCTGGAGTATCTCCATGAAAAAAAAAAGAGATTCTGAAATGTAATAAACAGACACTTGTTTTTCTGTCTCAGATCAGTCCAAACTATTACAGTTCCTACATTATTTTTTTAGTTAAGACTCACCTGCCTCAAAGATTTTTTTCACAGCCTGAAGGAATTATTAGATTATCAGCTGTGTCAGTACAGGTACAGAACGCCATCTGTACTAAAAAACTGAAGATGCCACTTTCACCTTGTCTCTTCTCCCAGCTGTCCTACTCACAGCCACTGAAAACATAGCTGAATGATACCATACTAAAAATCACTGAGTTCTTCAAGCTTGCAACCCTCCAGATCAGATCTCAGTTGAACTGCAAATTATCTGCAACAACTTCAGTTTTCTGGCATTATGTGTTTCCTTTCTGAAAGCCTCAATAGAAGACCCAGAAGACCTGTCTGTCGTAATTCTGCTGCTCAGCATCCAACACATGCAGACTGCTGAAGGTAAAATTTAGCAGGGTCAGGACCTTCAGATCACATATCTAGCAAGCAAAAACCTGGAGCATTAAAAAAGAAAAAAAGATGCCTTTGCTACCCATTCACATGGCTCTCAGTCACTACCTCTACCCAAGAGGACAACACTATGCTCTGTTCTCCTTGTCTTATGTGGAATCCTCCTCTGGCCAGTTCAGGTTACGCTGGTTTTAGGACTGTTTCATTTCACCACAGTAACAAAAACCAGACTTAATGGACCAGAGACTCTTGCCCTTGAGGCCTTGTGTGTTTCAAAAACTATTGTCACAAAAATATAATAAATCTTGCCTGAAGTTTAAGAGATCTGTGCAAGCTGTGTCAAATTGCTGATGTTATATTAAGAACTGTGTGTACTGAATTTAATTGCAGCTATCATTAATCTGTTCAAACTCCCTAGTCCCTGCATTTTACTATCATAACATGATTTTACAAGCACAAAAGCTTTTTTATCATTTCAGTAATTATGATTCTTCCTCTGGTCCTATGCATCTATAAAACACTTCAGTATGGACAAGTTCAGTATCTGCACCAGAGTGAAGATATTCAGCCTTATAAAAAAAACCATGTTGACCAAATAAAGCACAGTGAGCTTTATTTTGGGTCAAAGATTTCACTCCACTAACTAGAAACACAGTTTCAATAACAAAACTATATAAATAGATTTAAATGACAGAGGTGACTTAGAAAACACTAACTTAATCTCTTGCAGAAATGACCGGCAAATTACAGAAAATTTAAAATATTGAATTTTGTCCCCATACGGGAGAAAGAAAAGATGGCATTAATTTATTGCTTGTTACTAGATTCAATTTCAAAGAATCAATAAAAAGCTGCCACATTCATAACTACTACAGACACAACTAATGTTGTCAATACAGGTTGATTTTAGAGCTAGAGTAAATCTGCTTCATCTTCCAAAAACAACAGCAATGTTCTTTCAGTTTCCAGTTGTCCATAAAGTAGTCTGAAAAAATGCATCTTTTCAAGACAAATTTCAGGAATGCATTCTTGAGCTGGGGAGGTTTTAGGTATGATAAGATGAATATGAGGTGCTTTTTTTAACACTTTTGCTCCACCCATCCATCATAAACTGTAAGCACCTAAAGGCATTCTAGTATGTTTTAGATTTTAAGAATAGGTTAACATTGTAACATTAACACTGCATTAATAACAGTAGGAAGAAAAAATCAGCAACGGCACACAATTCACCTTCTTATCATCATCAATGACAGCAAGAGTTACTGCTTCTAGGGATGAATTGGAAGGATTTCTTCTTAAGCAATTACTATGTTTTTGTTAAGATAAGGTGGAGGACGATAGCAGATCTTTCATCTGGATGTGGGAATAAGGGCAAAATGCAATGCAAATAACAAAGAAAAGGATTGTTTTGATTTGTCAGAGAAACGGATTGCACTACGCATGTGATGGTTTAGCGTATGTTTTTATAATTTTTCTTCTTCTCAAATCAGATTAAATAAAGGGTCTTATTCCCTCTTTCCCTCCCTCCTATCCCCTTTCCCCTCTTCCCCCACCCCCGCTTTTTGGATCTCGTTTTTTCCTTTCTCTGCGGAGGGCTGGGGAGAGGGGAGGGGGTGCTTTTGTTGTCCTTGGTGCGGTGGAGGGGGGTAAAGGGGTACCCCCCCTTCCCCACCCCACAAGCTCAGGCGCAGCTCTGGCTGCGATTGCTGCACTGGGGCTGCAGCACAGCCCCAGTGCACATGACGGGGAGNTGGGGAGGTTTTAGGTATGATAAGATGAATATGAGGTGCTTTTTTTAACACTTTTGCTCCACCCATCCATCATAAACTGTAAGCACCTAAAGGCATTCTAGTATGTTTTAGATTTTAAGAATAGGTTAACATTGTAACATTAACACTGCATTAATAACAGTAGGAAGAAAAAATCAGCAACGGCACACAATTCACCTTCTTATCATCATCAATGACAGCAAGAGTTACTGCTTCTAGGGATGAATTGGAAGGATTTCTTCTTAAGCAATTACTATGTTTTTGTTAAGATAAGGTGGAGGACGATAGCAGATCTTTCATCTGGATGTGGGAATAAGGGCAAAATGCAATGCAAATAACAAAGAAAAGGATTGTTTTGATTTGTCAGAGAAACGGATTGCACTACGCATGTGATGGTTTAGCGTATGTTTTTATAATTTTTCTTCTTCTCAAATCAGATTAAATAAAGGGTCTTATTCCCTCTTTCCCTCCCTCCTATCCCCTTTCCCCTCTTCCCCCACCCCCGCTTTTTGGATCTCGTTTTTTCCTTTCTCTGCGGAGGGCTGGGGAGAGGGGAGGGGGTGCTTTTGTTGTCCTTGGTGCGGTGGAGGGGGGTAAAGGGGTACCCCCCCTTCCCCACCCCACAAGCTCAGGCGCAGCTCTGGCTGCGATTGCTGCACTGGGGCTGCAGCACAGCCCCAGTGCACATGACGGGGAGGGATGCTTTTGCAGCTGCTCAGCGCAGGCGTGGGGGCGCTGGTGCCAGGGCCAGGCTGCTGGTCTCCCTGGGGTTACCGGCCTGCCTGCAACACCCCGCGGGGAGTCTGTGGGCAGACCGGGCTGGTCATCGACAGATACGGCTGGTGGTGGCGGTGGTACTGGCATGGGGATGCTGGAGCCCAACAGCGCTGTGTGCTGTGGCCCATTGCCATGGGCAGCCCACCGCCCAGGGCTGCCACACAGCTCCCCTCCTCCACCCTGCCTGTGGCAGCGGCCACAGGCATCTGGCACAGGCCCGCGCGGGTGGACTCCAGGTGGTGCCAGGGCTGGTCTGTGGGGGTTGGACCTGATGGCGGTGGCTGCCGCTGAGCTCTGCCANTTGTCCTCAACCTGGGACAATGCAAGAGCTTTTTACAAGATAATCTTGACCTTTTTTAAGATTAATATATCAAGTAATGGCATTAATCACTATAAGTATCTTCCAAGAGAGGCAGTGGCAAGTTATGCTTTCAATTTTATTTTTTCCAACTCTGCCAGCATTCTGTTCTTCAGAATCACAGAGCAGAACTCTGTGTGGAACAGATTAACCACTTCAAAAGTCAAGTGTTAGTGTCTCACACCAAATGTGCCTCTCCTGCTCTAAATGTATTTCTCTTTTTGTCCTTTGTTCTTATGATAACATACAGTGTTTCCTGGTTCTAGAAGTAGTAAGCTTCTGCCTCAGAAATTATTTTATATTGACATCAAGGTGGAGTTTTAGGAGTGGCTATTGTCCCTAAAAATTCCAGTTCAGGACAGGTTTAACTGATTTTCAAAATGATACAGAAAATCAAGGTGTTCTCACACAGATCTGATTTCTCTCAAAACAGGTGTAACTTTTAAACTGTTCTCCCTTTCAGATGACCCAAGCAAGTTGATGTTTGCACCACCTTCTTCTCCGCAGTCAGAGTTCTAGTCTTGTCCAAGTCGCAATTCTGTACCCACTTTTCTCAGGAAAACTGTACCAATACCTTCTTCACAGGTAATGTAAGTCCCAGTCAACATCAGTCTTTCCTTTTCCATACTGCCTACTAAGGAAAGGATCCAGGCATTATCAAAGCCTTACGGTAAAGTCTTGTTCTACCTTTCAGCTGAAACCTTTCAGATTCTTTCCACTCATTCAGATGAAGTCACGAGTTTACCTGGGGTTTTGCTTGCTTAGTGTGTACCCTCACTAATTAAATCAAAGGTCATTTTTTCACCAGTATTTTCATGACCTGTCATNTCTGCCAGCTGGTCTGGGTCCTGGAGGTGGTGTGAGGACCTGGGCCGCAGACTCCCCACACCAGAGGACCGGGTGGCTGCACAGAGGGGTCCAGCCCCACAGTGGTGGTGCTGCAGTTCCCTGGAGTGCAGATGGTGCGCAGGTGGGTGGGAGCATGGCAGGGGCACCCTCCCCACCCCCCCCTCCCCCCCCTCGCCATGTTGCTGACACAGGAGATTTTTCGCAGGCGGGAGCAAGGTGGAATCAGGGTGGAGCCGGGGCAGGGTGGCAGCCTGACAGCAGGATGGAATGACACACTACTACACTTCTGGGGCGTGTTGAGAGGCACTGTGTGGGTGCAAGAGACAGAGGGTTTGTGGGAAGCCTACAGCTCTCTATATAATGACTGCAGCAGCACACAGCTTCCTGTTTGGTGGTCAGCCAGCGAGAGAACGGCGCCGCTTGCTGCTTGGATTACCACGCCCGCCATTTTGTTTCGACCACGTGGTCACCAGCCCCTTCAGCTGCCGCTTCTGCTGCCCCTGGCTATCTTCTCACCATGACCCGCTGGCAAAACTGGAACCTCCCTGCTCTTCCCATGGAAGCCGCGCTTCCCGCAGCACTCCCCAGCGACCAGAACACACTGGCTGCAGCTTTCACCATCTCCCTGGAGCCACTGTGTCCTCTGCTGCTTCCACCAATATCCTTGGACTCCAGGATACTTGAACAAAGAAAAGAAGGGGTTCTTTTGTTTGGTTTTTGCTTGGTTTTGTTGTGGGTGGTTGTTTTGTTTTGTTGGTTGAGGGGTGATTGTTAGGGTTTTTTTGGTGGGTTTCCCCTGATACTTTATTTTTAATTTAATTTTTTTCTTCTCTACCTCATATATATACATACCATATTTTAGTAACAAAATTCTTCTTTCTTTATACATCCTGTATCTAATTTTTAAAAAAATTACATTTTGTCCTCAACCTGGGACAATGCAAGAGCTTTTTACAAGATAATCTTGACCTTTTTTAAGATTAATATATCAAGTAATGGCATTAATCACTATAAGTATCTTCCAAGAGAGGCAGTGGCAAGTTATGCTTTCAATTTTATTTTTTCCAACTCTGCCAGCATTCTGTTCTTCAGAATCACAGAGCAGAACTCTGTGTGGAACAGATTAACCACTTCAAAAGTCAAGTGTTAGTGTCTCACACCAAATGTGCCTCTCCTGCTCTAAATGTATTTCTCTTTTTGTCCTTTGTTCTTATGATAACATACAGTGTTTCCTGGTTCTAGAAGTAGTAAGCTTCTGCCTCAGAAATTATTTTATATTGACATCAAGGTGGAGTTTTAGGAGTGGCTATTGTCCCTAAAAATTCCAGTTCAGGACAGGTTTAACTGATTTTCAAAATGATACAGAAAATCAAGGTGTTCTCACACAGATCTGATTTCTCTCAAAACAGGTGTAACTTTTAAACTGTTCTCCCTTTCAGATGACCCAAGCAAGTTGATGTTTGCACCACCTTCTTCTCCGCAGTCAGAGTTCTAGTCTTGTCCAAGTCGCAATTCTGTACCCACTTTTCTCAGGAAAACTGTACCAATACCTTCTTCACAGGTAATGTAAGTCCCAGTCAACATCAGTCTTTCCTTTTCCATACTGCCTACTAAGGAAAGGATCCAGGCATTATCAAAGCCTTACGGTAAAGTCTTGTTCTACCTTTCAGCTGAAACCTTTCAGATTCTTTCCACTCATTCAGATGAAGTCACGAGTTTACCTGGGGTTTTGCTTGCTTAGTGTGTACCCTCACTAATTAAATCAAAGGTCATTTTTTCACCAGTATTTTCATGACCTGTCATTAGAGGGGTTTCACAGGGCTCCATCTTAGGCCCTGTGCTCTTCAACATATTCATAAACTACTTAGACCCAGGATGGAAGGGATACTAAACAAGTTTGCAGATGACATCAGTTCTATATGTTCTAGAGATGCGATGTAAAATGAACACCCAGGTGCCTACTTGAAGCTAGGAATTATCAATTTAAAAATAAATTAACTGATTTTAAAAAATGCCAAACTGGCTACATATGGAAGCCATACAATAAAAAGAAATCGCTTTATCATGTAAAAGAGCAATTTAAATAATCTATTTTGTTTTTCCTATAGATGAATCATTAAGATTTATAAGAGACTAGACAACTAAATAAAGAGCAGTTGTATGTGTTCTGTGAAGAACACATACACATAATATTAGCTTAGTATTCTTCTAGAAACTCTCATATAGTGCTAAAAACACTGATCTCTATGGAAGAAGGTGAAATATTTCAGAATGACTCCATGCATTAACAGTAAGGATTTTCCTATGAACTACACTACAGTCCGAAGTTTCTCCAGTCGTGGGATTCGTAATAGTATTTAGTAACCAAAAGAACCTGCTCACAAAAAAATGACATTGTTTAACAGATACAATAAAAATGACACTCCCAACTAAATTTTGAAATAAAGTAACAAAATCAAAGAACAACTACACCAGGACGGATAGGCTATAACTAGCTTGATTTTTTGTTTGTTTGTTTTACAGTAGACAAGGCACTACAAGAGTTTTCTTCAGACAGCAGCAAAAACCTGAAAAGAGAGGACAGAGCAGTCAAACATTTGAAGAAGTTTTGAGTACTATGTTTTGATCTTGGAAACAGGAAAAAAAATAATCTGACTCGGCCAGGGTTAGGGTTAGAAAAAAAAAAGAAAACAAAAAAGCTAATAAAGAAATAAAAGTGCTACAAACATACCAGTTATGGGAGTAAAATTCATCAACACCGAAAATGAGGGGAAGAGATGACATGTTCTTTTTAAAAAAATTCTTATTGGCATGCCTAGTTTACTTCAACCAAATCCATAAATACTCATTGGTTCAAGGATGTACCAAATCATCACAAAACAGTAACTTCAAACACTGTAACCTACTGCTCAAACAAGAAACAGGAATGCAGTTAAGAATTATTCAGACTATGCATAATAACATTTTCTCTGCTAAATCTCATGTTCTAAGCCAAAAGAAGCAGTGGCTTTTGTGATGGAACACATCAACTCCACTTCCCTACCACAATAATGCAGCACACCTTATTTGGAGAGCAACTACTGTAATTTAGTACTAAAAGGTGAAAGCTCCTTTCAATGGGAAGCACAAACACTTCTGAAAGAGAGCAATTTCACTGTTGCCAACATTAGCTCAGTAAATATTTGCATCCATTTTCTATTGGTGTATTCTTTACCTCTTTCAAATACATCACCGTAAAATATCATAGAAAAGTATTACTTCGGAGGTTTTGATTTTGCCCACCACATTGTATTCTTAATTGAACTTTTACATGTTTAACAAAAAGTGTGAAAATTCTGAATGAACTCTCCACCTCAAAGTATACAGAATCATTTCATCTAACAGTGTTAGAAAATCCATGCTTCATTCTGACCTGCTGTCATACAGTTTATTTCAGTCCTTGGCAAAGTACTACGTCACCACATGACTAACAGAAAAAATGCATGGACTGCGAAGTGTTTGAAACATCAACACTCAACAGATTACAACTACCAAGTTCACGTGAATATTCCCATCACTACAATTTAAAGATGTTACCATATACTAAGTAAAAACGAGAAGAAAAAGGGAAAAAAAATCACACAATACATAAATACCAGCTATGAGTACAACTGTTCAACTGAACAAATTTAAACAATTACACAGTTAACCAGAATCAGAAAACCCTGAATCCATTTTGACTAAAGCTAGGGATTTCTCTAAGTTCTGTTTGAATCTCTAGGTTGTTTCATAAAACAGGAAGTTACTGAGATAGGGGAGGAGATAATCCAGATTCTCCTAAAAGCTGGTTTTGTCATTAAATAAAGTCAAGTCAAAGGGACTTGCCCAGGAAATTCGATTCCTAGGAGTAAAGTGGCAAGATTGGCATCACTAGATCCCAGTGCATGTGGTTGACAAAATAGCATCTAAGCCTCCTCCAACCAGCAGGAAAAAAACATACGCTTTTCTAGACACTGTGTGTTTTTGGAAAATGCATATCCCAGAGAACAGTCAGATTGTCAGCCCTCTCTACTTTGTGACACAGAAGAACGAATTCAAATGTGGCCCTGAGCAACACCAATAGATCAAACAACCCATGAAAGAAATTGTTCGTGCAGTAGCCCTTGGGCCAGTCACGACAGCACAGGATGTAAAAAATGTGCTCTACACCACAGCAAGGGAGAATGGTCTTTCCTGGAGCCTCTGGCAAAAAAGACACGGGGAGACTCAAGGATGACCTCAGGGTTCTGGAGTCAGGGATACAAGGGATCCAAAGCCAGCTACACCCCAACTGAAGAAGACATCTTAGCAGTTTATGAAGGAGTTCCAGCTGCTTCAGAAGGGGTTGGCACTGAAGCACAGCTCCTCCGGGCACCCTGGCTGCCGCTGCTGGGCTGGATGTTGAAAGGAAGAGTTCCTTACATACATCAGGCCACTGATGCCACATGGAGTAAGTGCATCGCTTTGATCCTGCAGTGAGCTCAGACTGGAAATCCTAATTGCCCTGGGATCTTGGAGATCATTGCAAACTGGCTTGAAAGTGAAAATTTTGGACTACCATCAGAAGAAGAAGAGGAGCAGGTGACACATGCTGACACCATGTAATCACCTACTAGAAAATAAAAGGCTACATACTCTCTTTGCTGATGGCTCCTGCCATATCACAGGGATAAACTGAAAATGAAAAGCTGATATATGGAGTCCTCCATGGCAAGTCACAGAAGCTACTGAGGGACAATGTGGATCAAGTCAGATGGCAGAGCTGAAAGCTGCCCAGTTGGCTTTAGATATTGCTGAAAGAGAAAAATGGCCAACACTGTACCTCTGCACTGACTTGTGGATGGTAGCAAATACTATGTGGGGGTGGCTAGACCGATGGAAAAGGCAAATTGGCAGTGCAAAGGGAAATCCATCCAGCCTGCTGAATCATGGTAAGACATTGCTGCCCAGGTAGAGAAGTTGGCTGTGAAAGTACATCACACAGATGCACACATAGCACTGACTAAATAGACTCAACAAAACATCTTAAGGGAATGGTCAGTAATTACCGAAGTAATACCTTTGTTTGTATAGTTTTAAGTGTGTGTGTGTGTTTGTGTGTATGTATATATATATATATATGTATATAGCTGAAAGATGTAACTCTGAGCATGACGTAGATAAATAAAGGGTGGAAAACATTATGGTTATAAGCCAGAGGTGGGGGCTTTAGTGATGAGCATTCATAACATCACATCACCACAAGGGGCTACTCTTCCATCCAGCATGAGGGTTCAAGGAAGGGTTTTGCCACAAATTGGAGCTGCTCCACAAGTCCCAGGCAATGTGGGAGCCACTCTGAGAGTTCCAGCCCCAGAAGGAGTTGCTGCACAAGTCCCAGCCGCCACCAGAGCTCCTGACCCAATCTGGGGCTCTGCCAAACCCCAGCAAGTTTTGCCTTGTTCCTGTTTTCCATGGGTTTCCAATACTAAGGGTTGAGGAGGACTCTCTCAGCCAGTTTGTCTTGGTCTAGGGAAACCATGTGGCTGCAGACATTTTTTGTCTTTTGCTTTTGCCCGGGGGGTTTGGTGGGGCTAGCAAATGACTCCCGCCTTTGTTGGCTTAAACTGTATTTCTTTGTATCTTCGTAGTTACTGCTACAAAGATACCTTTACCTTTGGTAAATTGTTACTTTTATTTCTATCTCTTCCTATTGTCCGTTATTGGAGTGGGAGAGGAGAAGCTGAAACAAAAAGGAGGGTGCCTTGTTTTAGAATTCCATTTCTCCTCCCAGTTTATCTAAAAGCAACACACTAGAATCCTTCTGCTGAGTCATCAGTTCTTGCTCTGTCTCTTGTCACCTGCAAGAGATAAGTGCCACTTCACAGCCCCTTGCCTCAGCCTTCTGTAACCTGCTGTACACCAGACCAATCGGTAAAAGGTAATTCCAGCAGCGAAGGTTGTGACCATTGACTCACGGACCACCAACTGAAGAAACCCATCAACTCAGAAGAAGACAAAGACTGAGCATGTGGACTAAACATAAGATATGAGAGAATCATTCAACCAACAGAAGCTAGAATACTAACTAATAGAGAATTAGGTTCATAATGAACTGCAATTTCTTTGTTTTCTAAAATACATAAAGTTTTGAGAATTGTCATGTGAGCTTTGCAGATTTACCACCCATCTTTGTGCAAATATGAAAAAAATAATTCGGCTCTGTGTGTAAGATTGGCTTACTGCAACACTTCTTAGGGACAACAGTTCACATCCAGTTGGTGGATAGTCACTAGTGGAGTTAGCACAAGACTCAGTATTGAGGCTAGTCCTGTTTAACAAATTTATTCATCATCTGGACGAGGAGATTGAGTGTACCCTCAGTAAGTTCATGGACAACATTAAATTTAGATGGAAGTGTTAATCTACTGGAGGGCAGGAAGGCTCTGCACAGGGATCTGGACTGGCTGGATCCATGGGCCATGGCCAACTGTATGAGCTTCAACAAGACCAAGTCTGGGTCCTGCCCATGGGGCACAATAGGGAGTGCTACAGGCTGGGGGAAGAGTGGTTGGAAAGTTGCCCAGAAGAAAAGGATTTGGGGGTGCTCATAAACAGCAACTGAATACAAGCCAGCAGTGTGCCCAGGTAGACAAAAAGGATAATGGCTTCTGGTTTGGATCAAAAATAGCATGTCCAGCAGGACCAGAGAGGTGATTGTTCCTCTGTACTCAGCACTGGTAAGGGTGCACCTTAAATCCTGTGTCCAGTTCTGGCTCCTCAATTCAAGAAAGACATTGAGGAACTGAAGTGAGTCCAGAGAGGAGCAATGGAGCTGGGGAAGGGTCTAGAGAGTGAGTCCTATGAGGAGCAGCTGAGGGAGCTGGGGTTGTTTAGCCTGGACAAAAGGAGACTCAGGGCCTCTTCTCCCAGGCAATCAGTGACAGGACACAGCCTCAGGCTGCATCAGAGGAGGTTCAGGTTGGACATCAGAATTTCTTCATAGAAAGACTTCCTATTCTTTCATTAGAGCAGGCTTCCCAGGGAGGTGGTGAAGTCACCACTCCTGGTAATGTTCAAGAAACAACTGGAAGTGGCACTAGTTGACAAGGTGGTGACTGGTCAAAGGTTGGACTTCATGATCTTAGAGGTCTTTTCCAAACTAAATGATTCTGTGAATTAAATAATTCTCTGGGGAGAAAAAAAAACCACAGAAAAACACAACTGTCTTTTTTGACAACACAAAACTTACCTGAATATTGCTGAAATACCTCCCAACTAGCGTGAGCAAACACGCCCCCTCACTCCGGTTCTTGGTAAATATTTCAAATTCTAGCTCTCAATTTGGTCCCACTCCACCCTTTTATTTATGTCCACGCTATGCAGACATCCCACACCTAAATAAGGAGAACGTTCACCAATTTAACCATTTCTTAAGACTCACTTTACAATTCTGCAATACTCTTTTGCATACGCACTACAATTTACACTAGCCAAACTATTTATACTACTATTTCTCCCACAGCTATTTCTATTTTTAATCAACTGGGAAGCATGTAAGCACCACTGAGATGGAGATCACACACCTGAAGTAACAGCTGAAAATATCTAATTATAACTTGGTATTGCCTTCTACAGAACTGAAGTTCTAGTAAGAAAAAAAGAGAGTCCTATGGATTTTTTTTTTCCCACTTTGGGGTAGGAAGATCTAAAACCTATTGAGAGCAATAAATATGACAATACTGACTGACTTGTTCAGGAGATTAATTTTATAAGGAACAGATTCTTAACTTGCCAGAGAGGATCCACTCATAATATCTGACTGCAAACTGTCTTCTCCTTCTATTTATACATCTGCCAGACTCTCTAACCTTTGGCAAATATAACATTCTAGCAATCAACTGGCCACCCAATCAACCTTCTGTCAGCTGTTGCCAGACAGGACTGCCAGAGAATAATGCTTCATCCTCCACACTCCCTTGTTTAGTGGATTATTTCTTTTTTATATGAGCAGATCCTGTGATGAACAAGTTACACTAATATCCTACTCTTCCCATAGACACTTTGATTTGTGTTGGTTTAATGGTAAAAAGCAGCAAAATTCTAAGAATGTGCGTTTAAAACATATTTAAGATGGAACTTAGCAAGATATACAATAGAATCCGATCCATCTACCCATTTATTATCAACGGTCATAAGTAATAATTTTTTAACCTATTTAAGACCTTTGGTCTAGGCTTAGCAGGTGGAGAACAATTATCAACAGCAAACTATTTTTTTATATGTCATGAGTCACTGAGACAAAAGAAAACAGTTACAGAAATATTTTATTAGCTTAAAAAGTACAATATGCGACAACTGTAAATTCAGAAATTACTTAAGCAAGTAGGTCTCGGATTTTTTTAAAAAATAGCTGCCGAAATTGTTCAATGTGAGTTGAGGAAAGATTACTTTCCTCTGTAATTAATTGATAAGGTACTCACTATAATGTGTGTAAAAGCAAACAAAGTCTATCTCTGCTGAAATGTCCTCTCTGTTCACAACTAGTCTGGAGTTTATTTAATTCATTCTATCAGTGTTTTTTCCAAGCTAATAAAATTCTGAGTAATCCTGATAATTGTTACAGACAGCTGTTCCTAATTCATACCAGTAACCTAACTAGAATACAGCTTTATTCTTATTATGCATTGAAACACAGAGTTTGAAAATACTGAGAATGCTTTCCCTTATAAATCCTTCTCAATCTCCATGCTTCCATATCAAGTTGTTAACTCTAACAGCTTTATAAATCCATGTTTTGTCTTTCAGATCATTACTCCTGGAGCACTTTCTTCAACTTTTTGTACCTCTGTCCGTATTTGTTACCCAGTAAGAAGTTCTAGCAAGCAAGTTACCTAAAAACCCTTTAATTTAAGCTTCTGTTTCAAGGCACCACCAACATACACACAATACAATACATACAGCTTAAGCTATGTAAGGACTACATTTATATTGCTTTCATGTATATCTGAGAACAAAACCCTGCTCTGTGGTCAAGTGGACTAGTTAGAAATCATAATATCTCAATATATTTTATACTTTGCATTTTTTCTCACAGAGTGTCTACATCAGTGCACAAGGGAAGGGTTACAGATATCATTTATCTGCATTTCTTTAAGGCCTTTGATGCAGTTCCCCACAACATCTTCCTCTAAACCATAGAGAGATGGATTCAACGGATAGACTGTTAGGTAGGTGTCACATCCAGATAGTAGTGGTCAATGGCTCAGAGTCCAGACAGACAGTGACAAGTGGTGTCTCTCAAGGGCCTATACTGGGACCAGTGTTATTTAGTATCTTCATTAATGACGCAGACAAAGGAATCAAGTACACCCTCGGCAGCTTTGCAGATGGCACCAAGCTGAGGGGTCTGGTCAACACACCTGAAGGATGGGATGCCATCCAGAGGGACCTGGAGAGACTTAAGAAATGGGTACATGGGAATCACATGGGGTTTAACAAGACCAAGTGCCAAGTGCTGCAACTGGGTCACGGCAACCCACGGAATCAATCCAGGCTGAGGGATGAACAGATTCAGAGCAGTCCTGCTAAAGAGGGACTTGGAGGTGCTTGTGGGTGAAAGGCTGGATATGACCCAGCAATGCCTGACAGCCCAGGAAGCCAGCTGTATCCAGGGGTGCATCAAAAGCAACATGGGCAGCAGGTTCAAGAAGGCAATTCTGCCCCTCTACTCTGCTCTGGTGAGACGCCACAAGAGCACTGCATCAAGCTCTGGGGTCTCCAGCACAGGAAGGACATAAACCTGCTGGAGCAAGTCCAGAGGAGGTCACCAAGATGATTAGAGGATGAAGCACCTCTCCTGTGAGAAAAGGCTAAGAGAATTTGGATTTTTATAGCCTGGATGTCGTGGGGCTAAAAAAT
>VYZS01096359.1:0-21753 GCA_013400695.1 Neodrepanis coruscans | reverse complement strand
CAGCGCCATGTGGCTGCGGGGCAGCCCCGGCCCCGGAGTGGTCCTCGCGCACCCCTGCGGATGCGGGCGGCCCCGTTCCTGGTGCAGCCCTGCGAGCGCGGGACAGCCATGCCGCTGGCACAGCCCTGGGAGCGCGGGACAGCCCCGGCACCGGCGCAGCCCCCCGGTGGTCCTGTTCCCGACGTGGTCCCTGCGCGCCCGTGCCCGGCGGGGAATGGGGGGGAACGTTTTTTATTTCCTAACCCACAACAAGAAATAATGCCAAAATTTTGAAAAGATAACAGTTTTTTCACACATGCCCTTTCAAATACTTTGTCATATACAAGTGAAACATCAGCATTTAGCGTTACCTGTGTTCCAGACTGGATCTGTCAAGGTACCTAGATGAGTTAGGCATCCACATCCTGCTGAGGTTCAGCAGAAGTTGGCATCTTCTTTTTTTGACCTTCTAGAAATCCTTGCCTGAATGCCTGTGTATGATGTTGTGTCTGCAAATTGGAATTGTATTATTTGGGTCACCTGTAAGGAAGCCTGGCCAGGTATGTTAACAAGGCAGATTAACATTCATCTGACAGACTCATCATGAAATCATAAGTGTCTCTTCCTCATAGAGATACAGATCTGAATAGCAAACACTTTCTCCTTTTGTTTGGATTTGCTGTTCACCTCTGCTTTGGTTTTATGTTCTGTAAAGATATTCCAGAAACATTTTTTCTCTAATGACTAGCTAAATATAAAGGAAAAACTAAATCTTAAATCTTTCCTACAAAACCCAACCTATATCTCTGAATATGTTTCTGGATTAAATAGCTTTTCCCCCCTTAGAATTCATTTTTATTTCCCAGTCCTTCTAAGTCTTTTGTAGTAATTCTAGAGGGAAAGCAGCATGATACACCTACCCATTGCTAATTTTCTCCGTGGCCAAAAAATGTCGGGGATTTAATGCTGGCAGTATCTTTGGACACCAATTCAGATATAAAGTCAAAAGAATCCTGGTTTGCAATTGATTTTACTGAAGCAACTGTTTCCTAAGCCCCATTATTGTATATAGTAGGAAATAGGTATAACTGTTTCCTTAGAATAAAGCAATTTTTGAGGCCTGTCATAAAAGGCTAAGAGAATCCCTTCTTTGCTTCACATCCTTTTAACTGCCTCTATAAAATTTAAGGAATTAAAATAAAACCTGTGAAAGCACTTTGACTGATGAGCTCTCTTTGACAGTACTTAGGAGATTACTGTGTGCTCAAGACCACACGGAGTATTTGCATACAAGAAATTTAAAATTCTATTTATTTTCTGACTTTTTTGGTTTTTTTAAGTTAAAAAATCTGTCCTTGGTTGTTTATTTTTTTATTTCTTTTATTTTTTTTAACAGAAAGCTCTTTAAACAGTTCACTGCCTCCTTGGCATTTCTTCATTCCTCTTTTCATTTCATGTGAAGTCTCCTGGGTTCTGACCAGTTCAAAACACAACTTTGTAGTTTTCTATGGTAAATGACTGACAGTATTGAAAATTATGCTCTTTGTCTGACAGACATCTGCATTCACACTGCTAAGCATTTGGACTAAACTTTTAATTTAACCCTACCAGCTTCTTTTTGTCTTTTTTTCAGCATTGTCTGTATTGTGATTCCTACTGTGGTAATGTGTCTTCCACTTCTGAAGTAGCTGCATTTTTCTTCTGTGATTCTAAATGCAGCTTTAGTGTACATTTGGGGATCTAATGAAGATGTGCTTTTTGTATTTGCTGTTGCATATAATAAACAGAGACATTTATATCAAAGCCAGATAAAAGGTGTCCCATGTCACTAGAAATAGAGCTTGTAATGTTTTGATAGCTGGTAGATGACTGATAAGGTGAGTCAATTTACTATTGAAAAAAAAGTGCTAACACGAGTTTTGTGAAAATTGTAAACAAAACAACTAAAGGATGAATACAGCTGGAGCTTGAATAACTTTATTATGTTAGTTTCTCTATGCCAAAGCTTTGGAGTGTTAATGAGGTGGTTTGGGATTTTTTTGATACACTGTAAATAGCTTTCTAGAATTTCACTCAGAAGAGAATAGGTTTTAATCATTCACATGCTTAAAATTGTTCATATATTTTGGTGCTGCCAATCCAAAACCTGCAAGATTCTGCTTTTGGGTTTGTGAAGTGAATGGAGGCTGTGAGATGTTTCCATAAGGCTAGCTTAGTCTGTCTCAGAGGACATGTGCAATAGCTGTTGGGACAGCATTTTTATTCTGCTGGTCAAACATCTGTACCAGCCCAGGGCTAAAATTTCTACTGCAACAACTATCTCCATGGGAAAAGAGAGGAAAAGTATGTGTGGCTTTCACGTATGCTCAGTCTGGGACTTACTGCCAGGATGCACCACAGAGACATCCAAGCTTGTGAAGAGGTCCTCTAACTCAGATCTAGCCCCAGTTATTGCCATTTTATGGCCACCCAGGTCCACATAAACAATGCTAATGCTTAAGAAAACAAAAAGCACAGTCCTTGGTCCTGTGTGAAAAATATTTGCAATATATAACCTTTCATAAAGTAATTGATTTCCTTTAATAACTGGAAAATGTGAAAAAGTAGAAACCTTTTAAATAAACAAAGTTATGAAATATTTGTGTATATAAGAAATAGAATGAATTTAGGATCTTACACGGACAGCATGCAATGTTTTCATTCCAATATAAGAATTTATGTAATTTGAAAGAAGTTGCTTTCTCTTATCCATATGTCTCTTTTCTACAGCGTTCAGTTTTGAGATACATATGTATTAGAATCTTAAACACTATATTATTTATATCAGTTTAACATTTGCATATTGTAAGTGGGTGTATAAATGTCTCCTGAATGTTATTCATTACATAGTATGTCTTGCCTGGAAACTAATCCTAATACTGCATTAGAAGTTTCAAACTCAAATACACAGTTCCCGGAAGGGGATTCCAAGATGCCACAACATTAAAACCCAACACCATTAAAAACCCAACTTCACTTTGCTTCTCTGTCTGCTTGCCTAAATGCAATCTGACCACAACTCTCACATTTACTCATGTTACATCAAATGCATTTCTAGTGAAACTACAAGAATACCTACACAGCGCCCTGCAGGATGTGTACCTCCTGTGTGTCAAAAGATGCCATACTTTGTTTCCATCCATCCAGCAATGAACTAGGGACTTGACCATCCTCCATTATACCATTCCATTATACTATTCCCACAGCATACTCCTGGAAAGCCTGACAGCCGATGCTTGGACAGGTGCACTATATGCTGGGTTAAGAACTGGCCGGATGGTTGGGCCCAGAGAGGGGTGGTGAACAGATCATATCCAATTGGCAACCAGTCACTAGTGGTGTTCCCCAGGGATCAATGTTGGGCCCAGTCCTGTTTAATATCTTTATTGATGATCTGGATGGGAGGATCATGTCCACCATTAGCAGATTTACAAATTACATCAAGCTGGGTGGGAATGTTGATCTACTGGAGGGTAGGAGGGCTCTGCAGAAGGGCCTGGACAGGCTGGATAGATGGGCTGAATCCAATGGCATGAGGTTCAACAAGACCAAGTGCTGGGCCCTGCACTTTGGCCACAACAACCCCAATGCAGAGCTACAGGCTGGGGATAGAGTGGCTGGAGAGCAACCAGGTAGGAAGGGACCTGGCGGTATTGATTGACAAGAAACTGAACTGAGGTTCTGTGATGAGTCCAAGGAGCATGTGACTGTAGTTTGGAGCAGCCTCAGGAACCCCATTCCAGGCAGACATGAGCAGCTCAAAGGAAACACTGATGTCTGGAACTGTGCAATATTTTATTTATAGGCACACTTCCAGTATAACATATAATACAATTATATCAATAATATGATTTTGTAATATAATTAAATTCATTATATTTAGCATATATTAATAGTCATAGTAGTTATATTCTGCTATATTAGCATGATATAATTGTCTCTTTATACTCAAGACAGGTAAGGACTTGCACAGAGAGAACAGTTTTTTGCCTATACGCATAATTATAGTAAGATATTTAACTAAATAACCAATTAATCATACAGAGCAGGTACATTCTTTTTTATATGCAGCTGCTCTCATGAGCCTTCTGGACACAGAACAAAAGTGAAGGTTGTTAAAGGGGTCACAGGCTGCTTAAAAGGATATTACTCTGTTTCTGTACACTGCCTATTGTAGAGCTAACACACAACAGAATGTATTATTGCTAAATTACTTACTGACTCTGAATAAGGCATGTCAACGCATATGTGAGTCTGATTTTATTTATGGGGTGGTTCTGAAAGAGCAGCATGATTTATGTATCTATCTATCCATCCAAGTCAGTGAAGAAAATTTGCAGCTCCACATCCCTTTGTGTAATGCTTTAAAATTCACAGGTCAGTGTTTCAAAAATTTTTTTGCATTTCTGCATGCACTGTTTTTAGCTTCAGCTGACGAAATAGTAGTGTGAAAAATGTCTCTATGCACCCTGATCTCCCAAGTAACATGATGTAGCACATTTGTTTTCTAAGCAGCATAGTACAAAGACTGCAGTAACTACTGCAAATTTGAGAAGGTTCATGGGAGTGATGACAACATTCTGTAGAGTGAGCCTGTAGTTTATTAAATGGACAGAGCAGACATAAGAGTCAATCTGAATTGAAGAGGATGTTAGGAAGTGCATGGATTTTTAGGAGAGGGATGTTCTTACCCGCTTTCTGATTTCATGGCCAGCATTTTCCCCATTATTTAAATGGTTCTCCGTCTCTGGCTTCTCACTTGTCCTTTTTCCTCCAAGATGCATGTGTTTAATATCTTAGCTCAGGCTGGGTTCTGTGGACTTTAAAAGACTGAAAGATGTTTTAGGATGATGAATAGCAAAGGACAATGACTGGAAGGAGAGAGCAAAACTGTAGGGGAAGTAGGGATGATGGAGATGATAAGGAAACTAAGAGATATTTTATAGAACTTCTTTTCCTGCTGCCCATGTTCATACCTTTTCATTATGAAATATTGTCTCTTGTTTCCAGCTTAGTCTTCCTGAGGTGGTATCTACCTGTTCTGTTGATATTCAGTCCTGTTCCTTCAGGCATATTGGATAATGTAATTGGTGTTTACCCACCCAATCAGCAGAAGAAATGTCTTAACCAGCCCTGAGTTCTCTCCCTTCAGACTTATATGGCTGTGAATCTGTAGTTTGTCTTACTGTTATGATAATTGCATAGGCCCTTTCTTTGTCTTTCCTAATAGACTGGCTTATACAAACTATCTATTTTCCCAAAATCCCATAGGTGCCATAGTTCCAAGGCATTGTTTTGGATGGCAGGTTGCGACATCCCTTGCTGCATAGATGCAGAGGATGAAGATTTTGCTGTGTCTTAACTAGTAAATACCTCCTTGTACAAATAGCATGATCATTTCTGTCATTTTCAGCTTGCTTCTTGCTGCAAGGGTTTGTGGAAAAGTTTGTAAGTGGAGGTAGAATCTAGAGCCATATTTATGTTTTTCGATTGGCTTTGACAGTTACTGGTTGTGGATTTCTTTTATTTTTCTTGTAGAATAATAGCAAAGCCTTTGATTGACATTATTACACCAGGAGGACTAGAACTGTGTTTACAGTGAATATGCAGAGCTATAGGCAAAATGTAGACCATTTTGGCTGGTTTTCACACCCTTTATATCCTCCCATCCTTGAAGAAAAGTAAGTAAAAAACAATGAACTTCATTTGGAAGTTGTAAGATGCTCAAATTCTATAGTGTTAAAGACTTACAATATCCAGATAGCATAAAAATATATACCTTGACAAACATGTCAAGAATATATATTTCTAAAGTAATATTTATGACACTTTTTAATATTAATGAACTGTTAAAGATAGTTTTTAGTCATATAAACTTATATATTGCTACCATTATGGTGATCTTAACTCATAAGAATTACAGTTACTAATTCTTTATTCATAGTAAGTGAATTTCTTCATTAGAAATTATTTTATGGCTCATTTTAGCAATGAAAGGACAGTTTCACTGCATTTTCCTTTCCTTCCTGTTTCTGTCTTTGCAATTCCATCAGTATAGAAATTCAGCATGTCAAACTTCTGGAAACCTCTGATTTTTAACTCCCTCTTAGTCCTCAGTCTGTTAGCCAAGCAACTGTGATTCAGCGGTCATACTGTTAACCTGCTGTTGCAAAGCTAGACTGCATGGTGCAGCTAAGCTACAGATATCTAAGCATGAAGGTCTGCTATGTACTGAAATGATGTTGTCAGAATTGTTATTAGCACTGATTTCTGCATTTTCTAGAGGAGCAGTTAGTGATAAAAAGACCAGCTGACAACCAGCTCATGAAAACCTGTGTAGTCTTACACCAAAATGTCTCTTATGGTAGAATTTAGGTCCTTCTCTCAATTAGATATGGAGATGCCCAGAATCAGAAGCAGCTGAAAGTGAGAACACCAAACTGTTCATTGCATGAGAGAACACCTGCTATTTCTCTCTATTGTGCGTCATTTTTTTCAGTGGTGGTGGTGATAGAAAGACTGTCATTTTCTGCAGCTTATATAAACAAATTTGTTTTAAGGGGATGATACATGCTGGACATAACTCAGAGGGTGAGCATCCATCTTTTTTTTGGGGTGGTAGGTGAAATACATTCCCTTGCTTGATCAGAATGTGTTTGTTGGCCTTGCTGGCCTTGCCATGCATGCAGTACTAAATAGAAACAGTGTTCACTGAGGAATAATCATGCTTTATGCTGGTAGAATTTGACTCATTTTATTTTTTTTTCCTTCCTTAATCTGTCTTTTTCATCTAGCTTCCTGTCAGAGGATTTTCAGAGTTATAGGATTTTTGGAGGGCAATGAGCCCCTTGCACAACTCAGCTTTAGATGAGAGAGCAAGGCCTACAGCCTGCTCTGTTCTCATGGGAAAGCTTGCAAAGGAAATATAGGCAGGAGAAACTTAAACAAAGAAAAACACAAGCCAAACACAGCCTGTATTGCTCTAAAAGAGATGTAACCAATTAGAGTCTGTAGAAGTGTGCTCATAAGTTTCATAACCAATAGAATGAGCTTTGCATGCATATTCATGTAAGTGGATTATAAATTGGAGTGTATACTGAAAATAAACAAAGCTTGCTTATCAATCATATTGGTTGCCGAGAGTTTCCCTCACCGCATGCAGCTTCCCTTAAAAGCAAAAATCTGACATGTTTAGCTGATTGTGATTTTTAAAATGCTATCTGGAAAAGAGGTTCACTGACAGATATATGCAATATATGCCTATAGTAAACAGAACTGGATCATCCGTATTTCATCTCATTTTCCAGCAAGGAGATTTTTGAAGACTTAAAAAGTCGAAAATAGCAGGGCAGGCAAAGCAAGGGATTGTTTTATCTATCCCTTTCTCACTAAGCACGTGATGTTTTTCTGAGCGGTGAGAAATTTGTTTTCAAAAGACATTGTCAAGTTCATGAGATTCACTGACTATTGGTAGCAATGTAAGCTTGAGACAACACTGACAGGCTTTCTTCCAGGACACCTACTATCATACAAAGTAAGTTTTCTTCAACTGGAATCATGTTGGAGTTATGGTACCACTATGAAAATTAACAGCAGCTTGGATCAGCCAAGCAGTAACTATGCAGGATTTCTGATCAGGCACATACAACTCCTCAGCTTTGCTGGTGATGCTTTCTGTAGGCAGAATCTGTTGGGGGTATCCTGCAGCTGAGCATACTGGTTCCCTCTCCAACCTGTCCTTCCAGGAGTTGCAGAGAGAGCAGAATGCTGTGGCAATACTCAGATGTTAATTATTTTTGCCAGCAGGAGCTCATTTGGCCTTTGATTTTGAACTGACAGCTAATAGATAGGGCAGTTTCAGAAGTTGGTGTGTTTTACAGTGCCTGGCAAATGACTGCCTAAATCACCGGTACAGTTTGCAGCTGCATGATATAAAACATCTCTCTGTTTACTCTCTTTATTGAAGATATGTATTCACAAGGAAAATACATTTTTTTCAATATAATGATTGGTATATTGGCATTGATAAGGTGAACTTTACAGAAAGTAATTGAGTAAATGTTATTATCACTGAGTTACAGGCAGAAACTGTATTTGCATTCGTCTGCACAAAGTGTACATCTAAAGAGAGGGGCAGCCTGAGTCAGCCCTGTACAGTCCATAGTGGGTAGATCTTAGAGTATGGACTGGGGCAGCTGAAGCATGTAGGGATCCCTGGCTGTGTCTCTACTGCAGAAGAGGCTAGGGCCAGAGAACAAACTCCTGGGGCTGCTGATACTGTTTTGCAGTCTGGAATTGTTTTGCGTTGTCAGGACCGGCTTTGTTTTCCACACATTCAAATGACATCCAAAGATGCTTTGAACCTTCAAGCCTTCTATTACACCACAGATCATGCAACATATAGCCTGCATTTTGTGCTGATAAAATGTTGTTTTGATGAGTTCTGACACAGCCATAGCACAGCATTATTCAAGATGCTCTGAACTGAGAATAATATGCAATGAACTAGTCTTTATGCATTCAGGCTTTCAGGCAACCATTGAGGGCCAAAGGGAAACCCTTAGCCAAACATTATGTACAATGATGAGGCAATACCATGCAGCTTGAGCTATATTTAGCAGTATGGATAAAATCTGAATCCTTATCCTTGGTACATCTGAGCTGATGTAAGGTGCTCTTTGATATGAAGTGTGAGATCTGTGGTCATTTTCTGGCAGTCATCTCATGAACTGGTGGGGGAGCAAGAACTGAAATTTAGGACCTTCAGAATTCCAATTCTTATTCTTCTTCTCTGCAGAAAATGCTACTGTTGTGGTTTTACCACTAGGAAGCGTGGTACTGACAAGAGATGTCCGAGAGAAGCCACACACACCCAAAAAGAAAACACACAAGTAACAAGGTTTATTTCACACACACAGAAAACTGACAATAAAGCGCAAAACCAGACAAATTAAGCTCTCCCAGACCCTGCGTTGGGATGGGAAAGCTCTAGGATAGCGCTGGTTTTCTGTTGGGGGCTCCTGAAGAGACGCCGGGATAATTAGAGAAGGACCGTGACCTCAGCTCTCCCAGGTTCCACGGCCAACCTGAGGACCCTAGGATAGCGCCGAGCCTCCGTTTGGCTTCTGAAAAAGCACCCAGACAGTTAGAAACAACCGTGAACGCCCCCCCTTTTTCCCGGGAAGGAATACCAGTGCTGATGGAAAGATGTGGTCTTTAATCCGCACTGTAGCCGCTGAATCAGCCCGCATGCGGGACAGGGCTCAGCGCAGGGGGTGCATAGAAATGTGACCCTGAAACAGTCCACCCCCCCAGGAATACCCCAAGAAACACGACCCCGAAACAGTCCACCCCCAGGGATACTACACCATGCTGCCGCCACTGGGTAGCTAATCCATCCACATACGGAGGTTAGACTTGGCGCGGGGACAAGGAGCAATGTTGCTATGGCTGTGTCCAGCGCCAAAAGAGGAAAATGGCGTCCCCTCTCGCCTTTTTATAGGGGACCCCTCTTCGCGGCCACTCACAGGAGCACTGGGCTGGACCAGAAGCGTGCCGGTCCCCCGAGCTGGAAGTGCAGATCCAATTACGGTGGCGCCCTTGGCGCCCGCCCAGCACAGTGCCCTGCAGCCCGGAACTCCTGGGCTCAAGCGATCCGCCAGGCTCAGCCTGCCTGGCAGCCAGGGCTACAGAAGCGTGTGCCACCACGCCCAGCCAAGACCGCCCGCATGCCGGTGAGAGCCGCCGCTGCTCCCGCCGGCCGCCGGAACCATGACGCCCCCCAAGGCGCGGGCCCCTCTCCCAGGGTGAACCGACTCCAGGGCGCCCGGCCCCTCACAAAGAAAAGAGAACTCTCCCCGGGGCTCCCGCCGGCCAAAGAGGGGCCACGCCTGCACCAACGCTGCGGGCGGGGAATGCAGCCATGCCAGGGACTAGCCCTGTCCCCGCCCGTCCCCACCCCCCACCGGGGGGGGAAAGGGGGAAAAATGGCTTTATCTTCCAACCCACGACAGCTACATTGAAATACAGTAAAAGAGAAAAAGGCACCCAAAGAGGGCAAAATTAAGGTTCCTGATGACATACTGTTTCTGTCACCTCATCAGTTTAATGGAGAATTGTACAGCAAAACTAGTTCTGCTCTCTGGAGCCCCTGGGAGCTCTGACATTATTCACAGTAGAAGTTGGAGTGAATTCTGAAGTAATAAGAAAAGTAAGTCAAATGCATAACTAAATTTATGTGTTATGGATGCATGAGGGATTAAGGAGTTTAAAATAATGATTTACTTAAGTTAGCCTTGAGGATCAAAGCTTTGGCTTCAATGCTGTCTCAAGGTGGACTTTAGTACCTCATGGGATAGTTTCACGGCTCAGTGCAACACAGATAATTTGGCATTCAAAACTGTCAACAGCATAGATTAATAAAGCATTTACAGTATCTTTAAAGTTATTATTGCAAGCCAAGTCTCATACTCTGCCTGAGTGCTGCTGTAGCTGTTTGTTTCTGAAATGCATAATTTCTGTTTGGTTGTCTTTTTGTTTTGTTTTGGGGTTGTTCTTTTGGTTGGTTTTTGTTTTTTTTCCCCTTTAGGGAAAACATCTTTGAAATCGGGGATAGGTGATTATAACCAGCAGGAAATATATAAGAGAATTGTTGGTGGTCTAAGAAGGGATTTAGAGACTCTAGCAGGGGAGAAGTATTTTATAAATTTAATATGAGGGTAAATAGTATTATCTCTGTTTTGCAAATGCAAAAACTTATTCAAGATCATTATTCATAGCCCACGAGACTTTGTGTTTCTTTTCTTAGCTAACTGCATCATGCCCTGTCTCCGGCAGAAGGGCAGGAAGATGCATATAAACTGAACTTCTTAGCTGGGATTGTCTCATAAGGCAACCTTAAATTTTGGCAGCAAGTCAAAGGTTTACAACACATCAGCAAATGAAAGATGAGGACAGTTCATGGTGCTGCTATCAACTCTCTTTCCCTTAACTTCCAACAAGCAGCAGTCAGAGTAATTATCTCCTCGTCACTTTTGGGGTCTTTGTAGCAAATGAGGCGATCATATTGCGCTATGAGAAGCATCATAATGCTTGGGCAGTTTTGACACAATGCAGTTCCTTTGCAAGGCTCCATGGTTCTCTTACAGCAAGTTCCTGGCATGCTCTTAGCTGGCAAGGAAAGGATCTGATAGTCAGTGTGCCAGGTTCCTTTCACTGAAGCTTTTCCAAAGTTGGAAATATCTTATTTGCTTCCTTGCCATGTGTTTGCTGGAGCAGAATTCCAATCCTTTTGAATGGGCCTCTAAGGGAATTGATACATTGAACATCGAACACCTGTACTTAGCACAGATTTGGTGTCTTAAGCAGGAGGTTCTACAGACAGACAAATGGAGTCATTGAGAAGGGTTGTATGGATAAATGAACTGCTAACTTCTAATGTAAATATGAACATTTAGACAAATTGAGAGAAAGGGCAATGTGACTACCTAATTATTATGAAAAATGGTATTCATGTTTTGTACAATTATGACTATATTAAGCCTATTTCAAGCAACTAATATGCAGATCTGATTCAGAAGAGATTAAATGGTGATGTGAACACTTAAGCTATATAATTTACTCTGATTGAAGAGGCAATACTAAAATATGGCATTAGCAGATGTTGGATGAATTTTTGCTCTGAATCCATTCATTGAAGATGCTAGGTAAAGCTCCCCTTATTCTTAACTATTAAATAATCTAATCCCTGGATTTGACTTGCATCTCCATTTTGTTTATTTGAATTATTCGTCAAGGACTGTTGCTGTATCAATAGCCAGTTCTGTGATGAAATCAAGCACATTCCAGATTCAGTTGTTAGGTCTGTATGGGGGCCCTTTGGCAGGATCCAACAGGGTGCTTATCTAAAAACACCTGACTCTTTCTGTTTAATATTCAACACCATATTTTTTTTTCTCCACAAACTCACTGGTCATCACAGGGCAAGTCTCTGAGCACTCCACTAGCTGCTGTGAATTATTCACTGCCACTCTTCTCCCTCCCCAAACACAGAAAGTGCTTTTTGTGCATCACGCTGGCACCAGCAATTCCCTAAATCAATATTTTCTGAGATGGAAGGTAAACTGCAAGTCATCTCTTTAATTCTATTGACAATGAAATAGTTAAATATATTAATTCAGTGAGCTCATAGGTTCGTATCCAGAACCAGGATTTCATCTGTTATGTGGATGCCCCTGAAAATTGAAGTGTGAAGTAAGGGAAGAAACAGACGAATTACTAAACTGCAGAATCTCAAATACACATAATAAAACCTGATTATGATTTGAGTTCAATTGGAGGACAACCACATATATTTCATTTGCTTTAAGCACTGAAATTGCACCTGGGTGCTGGTATACATGCTATACAAATTGGCCTTAATACTGTAAAGTCCTAACGTATTAGCGGAGCAGGATCCTATAACAACTGTGCCCAAAATGCCTAACTGTGTGCAGTTAACACAGATATTAAATTGAATGCTCCTCTTAATATTATAAATGACTGCTTTGCTGTCTTTGTCAGCAGAGTTGTGGCATTCATCCTGTCGCTAAGAATAAGATGACCATCTGCATTTCTGCAGAGTGATGGCTACTCGGAGTGAGTTCAATAAAAGAAAATTATGGCTTTGTGCTTTGCTACAGCTGATAAATCATGAACAGGTCTTACACTAAGGCAAAGAAATGAAAAATAACATTATGTGGCAAGACTCTTTATAGGATACCAGCTGAGCAGCCACTTGAATTGTAATATCCCCAAAATGAATGTCATGCAAGTGATAAGTAATAATCTGTTCATGAGGAACTGAGCACACTGAATTGTTGGGGACACTGGTGGATATGTGTCAAGGAAACACTAAAGGTACACTGGTGTTCTTTGTGTGAAACACTGATAGCATGTGTATGCCAGCTATCAGGCTGTCTTTTATTTTCTTCCTTGAGGATAAATCTCTTCAGTGCTAATTCAACATATCATTCCTCTCCCTTTCTGTGACCTAGGGTCTTCTGAAACAGAGTATTCCATTAGTTTAAAAGACTGTCTCCTGGAAATCAAAGCTGGTTAAAAGATGTCCTCAGGCACCCCTTGGAGGTGTTATAAACCTTTGTTTTGGGGTTTGAATATGTCATAATGAAAACTGGGGTTCTCCGACAGATACATTACTGTAAAACCTCCAGTTGTCTTATTTCTCAAGTAATAAAAGCCATTCTCAATGGTGGGGACTCTAAAATCAGCTGAAAACTAAGCAGGAGTTTTTGGTCCCATGTATTGGTTCTTTCTAAAGGCAATTGATTTTCTGGTTTCCTTCAGTCTACTCTGAAGTCAGTTACCAAAGTTCTGAGAGTTTCTCCTCAGTTCAGTTTTCCTGAGTAGAGGATACATTACATGCATGGCTTTGCAAATGAAGAGAAATACATGCTAAATGAAGGCAGAGTAAATGCTGTGGAAAGTGGGTTTCTAAGCAGAGTTTAGACTGTTATCTCATAAATATTCATTGAGGTGTACAATATTATAAGATATTTTCAATATAGTAGTAAACTAAATTGTCATTTAAAGGCTATTTTTAGGCATTTCCTTACATTAATAGGTAAATAACTGTTGAAGGACAAATTTTGATCTGAATCTAGTAGGAATAGCTTAAGGGGTCTTTTCTCAAATCAGGTGTAATACAGATCCTACTGTGGCTCCAGACAATTCACAACTGCACTCCTATCTATTTCTTTTTCAATTTTACAGTCTCTGCTTAAATGCCGTGATGACTGTCAGTCAAGAAATGCCTCCAGGTGGATTTTCCCAAAGGACTCAGAGTGATGTCAATGGGAACAGTGCTTTAGAAAACCTCTGCTTGAACAAACATTGATAAGCAAAATATTCACTAAAATTCAGTTATCTAGAACAGTATTACAAGTACTGTGTGGGGAAAGGAAGAAAAGGGAGAAAATACATTTTTGAACCTGAGGTTATTATTCTTTATTGCTAATTAATAAGCCTTCGGACTGTTTTTATTCTCTAAAGGACCACTAGATGTCAGCACATATCCAGGCTACCATAACTAGAGCAAAAACCATCTGGTAGTTAAAAAAGCCCTCTACACTGGAATGATGTAATTTAAATAGCACACAGATCGAAAATGTTTTGTTTGACTTTATAAAGATTTCACGTACTCACACTGTAACAGTGACTGTTTCAGCCTTCAAACAAAGGGGACTTTTATGTATGTACTTCTTGTTCTTGTTTTGAAAACTACATTGCCATCTGCATTCTGTCCACTGTCTTTCAGGAAGCATTTCTCCTATGAAAGTCTACCAGGTGCAGCTTTAAAGTGAGGATAGCTGATGTATTTTCTTATTTAAAGATTTCATGGCCAAACTTATTTTAAAAATGAACATGATAGTTAATTCTCTTTAAAGCGAGGGAAAAGAAAATCTGAATAAAACTTTAAACAAATTATTCATAGCATAATATGATGTATAACTGTTCTATGAGATAAGGCAAAAAACCCCATGTGTATTCTGAGTGGACTCAACTCACATGTATTTCATGTAAGAAATAATAAAAAAAAAATCACATTATTATGCATTCAGGCTATTTAAAATGCATAGACACAGTTCACTGCTTGCATTACTTTTAAGTACTTTTTTACTTTAAAAACTTCCTTGATCAATTTTGCCACAGTAGTAAGGATTAGTATTCAAACTTACATGCGTTCATATGAGATGCATTCACTATGTAATATATATCTAGATCCAGTGTCAAAACAAAGAGCAGCTTGGGTAGCTTTGACATTTTTTCTTGCCATCCATATCTTCAGGACAATTGTGTTTTGGTAAAGTGGATGCATAAACTGGAAACTGTTATTTAAACAGAGGGTTTTTTTTCTACTACAGTGGAAGGTTTGCTCGTTAGCTATTCCTGCAATTCAAACAGACACTACTACAACTGTTGATAACTGCAGTTAGGGGATGTTGTATCACCACTGAATCAGGCTTTAGCAAGCTATAGTGCAACCCCTGCAGTGCTGTCAGTCAGTTAATTGTCAAGAAAGAGGTCCATGCTCCTTATTCACTCCATTTCTTCAGAGACACTCAGCTGAAGCATGTGAGCTAGTGGCAGAACAACTTACCTTCAGAAACTATCTGAGCTGCTTGCTGAAGAGCAGATACAGAGGAAACCTAAGGATTAGATGCCTCAGTGGAGGACCTGAAGTTAGCTGTAGTGAATCTGGGCTCATAACATAAGTTTCTGTGAAATAACTTGTCCCTTGAGCCACTAGCCCTAAAGCCCTTGATTTTCTGCTTCTGCCATGTCCCTGCTGTGGCAGTAGCACTGCACATATTCCTTGCACTGAATTATAGATTCCTGCAGACTCTGTGGTCCCATTTGCCAGATACAGGGAGGTGAAGAAAAAGCAGAGGCTTTGTGGTTGCTTTGGGTGGCTTTCTTCAGGCTGCCCTCAGATGTGAACTGGTGCATGGAGTGATAATCTCATAGCAGTCACAGCTCTCCTATTTGCACTCATGTTTTACTAAGTCCGTGTCCCAGCATCTGCCAAGGGTTTGCAACATCTGTTTTCAGCAGAGTAGAACATTCAGAAGGCTTCCAGGCTTAAGTGCATTGCAATAACCAGCCTCTTGCATGATGGCTGTGTTAGTCAGAGCGTCAGTCTGTGTATAGAGGTGCTTCATTCTTGCCGTATTTCAAAGCTGATAAACAGCTGACCAAGTACAGAGAAGAAGAGGTGCAGAGGAAGGGGTAACTTAGAGTCAAGAGTGAGACTGAGTCTGCTACCAAATTTTCCTCACAGAAAATATATCCTTCTGAACTAGAAACTTGACTGACCTTATTCACACTGTGCTTAAGGCAGGTTGCCTAGCAGCAGAGATCTTAGCAGAATTTAGCCACAAACAATGTCTTACTGTCTCATCTGTTAATGTAATTTAGGATGCATTGGAATTTCTGTGTCAAAGGTGGAAGAAAGCAAGATACAGCCCATCTGGACCTCATACAGGCAAAACAATGCAAACCTATGTAGGCTGACTTTATGGTTCCTGGAAAATGAAGATTATTTGAATTGCACATATTAACTCATCTTTTTCTAATGTGAAATAAAGGAATTGATTTGATTTTTAGAACAGATTTGTCTAAATTCTGAGTATTTGAGCAGTATTTGTTTACTGAGTAATGCCGAAAATTGGGAAAGAGACCAGGAGTAATGCTTGGTTTAGAAGAAAATTTCATGACTACTTGCAGCCTTCCTATCATGTGAATACTTAAGAAGTGTGTGAGGAAACTGGATGAATGTGAGTGTTTGAGTCCGTTGAAAATACTTTGTCTGGGATGAGCATTTTGTATAATTTGCCTCAGTTGGCAACCTGATCCAAATAGCTCTTATTCCTTAGCACAACCCTATACATCTCTGTCCCCTGGTCCAAAGCAGAGGCTGACTGTCAGCAGTGCTAATGAAGAAATGACAGTACCACTTTAGCTGGCCACTGAGTGAGAAGAGGTTCAGCAGAGAGGTAGTGAACCTTGCAGTTTTACAATATGTTCAATATTCCCTGTCACTACAACATCAGCCCAGGATGAACTGGCAAGTTTCTGGCTCATCATTGAGCATTCTCTTTTTCAGATTTGATCTTTTTCCATGTATATCTTTTGCTTCTAAGGAAAGGTTTTGGCTTCTCAGATTTTAAATCCAGACAGACAAATAATGCTCAGGAATTTTAAGATTTTAGGAAGGTATGATGATAATTTTCAGTGTTAATGTGGTATATGGAAGCATTTTCATTTCTGTTTGGTTCTAGAAAATTGGCTATGCTATCTATTGGTGAAAGCTTGTGTATCTTTACTGCAGTCTATGTTGGGAATTAAAACTGGCAGATAATTTGGGTAAATAGCTCTGCAAACTATTGGAATTTGGTATAAAGAACACATGTACATTTTTTCTTAGTGTTGTGTTTTGGCTCATAAGACAGTAGCATTCTCAAAATTATTCATTCCTGTCCCCTTTGCTAAATCTGACCTTCTTCTTATGGAGGATCTATTAATTTTTACTTGTTGGCACTACCTTGATACTCAAGTGTTGTGTTCAGCTTTGTCCTATTTTAGTGAGTAATTGTCAGTTAAAGATAAAAGCAAACCTGAGTTTTCCCAGTCATTACATTTTGCTGCTTAAGGCAGAAAAAAATCTTCCTTCCTATCAACTAAGGAGATTATAGCAACTGATTTGACATTCACATCTCTAGCAAGATGGAAACCTTCAATCTCCAGTTTGACATTTGCTATAAATACAAGCTAAAAGCTGTGGGAGGATGTAGTTTGTCCTGTTCCTGAGACCAGTTGCTTTTTCTGCTATAGCTCTATTTTAGCATCTGGAAAGATCCAAAAAAAGATACTTCTGTAGCTCTTATTCATGATGGTGGACACTGGGATTCAGAAAAATTAGGTACATCTTTCTAAAAAAGAATCTAATTAATCATGGGAAACAATTTAAGTAAAATGGTAGTGGGTTCTTGAAAACTGCTAATGTAAAAAATCAGAATTCAATGTTTTCTTTTGAAAGATTTGTTCTATTACATTTGCACAAAATCATTGAACTCAATACAGGAATTAGTAAATGGAAATCTTATGGCTTTTAATATTTTGAAGTTCATTAACCATTAATCCAAACTAATCAGTTCTTTGCTAAAAGGAAATAGTCTAATAATAGTGTCAGTGTACAGTCCTTGCTTCTCTGTGCCAAAACCTTACTAAAGGGGAATGATAAGATCAGAGATGTATTAATAATGTTTTTTCAAATGAGAACATTTCTCTATAAAGGTCATATTCTCGTTCTATGTGTGGCATTGCATTGTTGTATGCCTCTTGCAAAGATTCTTATTTGCTCAAAGTAAGGCTACTTTCATCAATTGCCCATCATGGCTGTATCTTTTTGGACAGCGCTATTTGAGGATGCCATGTGCTACCCTGTGTAACTATAAACCCTGAATCTTGATGTGTCATGACAGTCATGGTCTTGGAGTGGTTTCATGTCTCAGATTAGCATAGGAACTCTGCAATCTGAATAACTGCACTAGTAACTCCCCAGTTATACACTCTGACTTTAAATGATGAATCAGACAGAATGAAACTGGCCATTAGAGTGCACTTGATGTTAATTGAAGCCATGACTCATCCATTTGCATTTTTACTTCCCACAAAGAATATTTAAGTAAGACCCTTTGCTCCTTATAAGATCTTTAAATCTATGTCTAGCTATATATGAGAAGCTATTGATCCCAATGGTTGATCAGAAAATTCGGTATCATAAGCCATTTGAACTCCGGGACTTGAAAACTGACCAGAATATTTGTGTAGCCTGACTTTATGTAGCACACTTAGGGGATACAGCAGCCACTGCTTACACTGTGTATGAACAGTGTCTCTTTGCCCAAGACTACTCATCAGTCTACTCGTCATGAACCCACATTGCTGAAGTAAAAGGCAACCAAAGTCAGTTTCTTGTATTTCTCTCTCTTTTTTTTTTTTTTTTTCCCTCTGCAGAAGATTAACTAAAGATCAAGTGGACATGAACATACCAGTAGCCTGGTTACTCTAAACATATACAATAAGTGACAGTCCATGGCTCAGGAAATTTTCTATTTGAATTGACCAGGTTTCTGAAGAAGAGAAAGGAAAACAATGCAGAACAGTGACAGAATTAGTTGTATGTTAACCATCAACCAGAGACCAAATAGAGATACTGTCTCCACCAGGCAGAATTGGATTTGCTAGAATTCCCTAAATATGAAAGCCTCACAACAAAAGAATGTAATTATGAAATGTATACTTTTTCAAACCCTAGGAAAAAAAACCCCATATCCTGCAGTAGTGTGTAGTAAAGATATAATTTTTAGCCAAGGTCTGTAGCTTGCTCAAAGGGTCTTCACAAGATATTTTTCACTTTTCTATCAGATTCTAATGGACTATAAAAACTAGGCATTAATTTGGCCTATTAAATATTTAAAGATTAACTCTTTTCTAATTTTTCTCACAATTTAGAAGTGAATTATAGAGTTGCATTACAATCATTTGCTTAATATTACTTTTCACGTCATTTTTCTCCCAGCATTAATTTTGTCCCTGTTGCAGCATTCAGCTCAGGACATATGTCACTGCAGTCCATTATCTGACCAGTCGAGCCTGCAGAAACAGGGAATCTTACTTAATTGGAAAAATGCACTCTTGCAGAAAAGGTACATGTAACTTCTTGCACTAGCTATACCTTTTAAAAATGCATCATTACCAAGATGACAAACAGTCGTCTATTCTTTGATCTGAAAGATTTTCATGAGCTCTTGGAGTCAGAAAGTAGGACTGAAGCCTAAGATTCCTTTCATGTCATATTATGGAATAGATGTGTAAAGAATGACTGTACGGAAAGCATCAGGTAAGAATTTTTAGAAGCTTTTCAAAGCAATCAGAGCACCACTTCATTCTCCCCTTAATAGTATTCTCCAGATAAACTATATTCCAGTGTGCTCCCCACAGTTAAACAATACCGTTATTGAGGTAAATAATGGCAGAAGGGGTCAGTCACAGCAAGTTATAGACTGGGGGAACATCTGTTTTCAGCTGAGATTTAAAATGGAATGGCAAAATTACTGTGCATTACTATATACCACAGTGGCCAGAGGATTTCAGCAAACTCTACCATACCTGAAAGCCATCAAATAATAAGCAAAATGAATCAGACAGAAAAAGTGCTTGGAAGAGTTCGGTAACCTGACCCCTACTGACACAACCTCGTTTGAAACTGAACCTGGCTGACACCAGACTGTGCTTAGGAGAGAAGACTAAGTGTAATATGACATTAATTTTCCTCTTTCTGACCTTGTTTGACTGAACATGCTGGAGCACATAATTCTTTATGCTCCCATCAGAAGGATCTAATGTGAAAGTCCAGTGGTACCCAGGCTCTTCTGTGGTCTGCCCAGTAATCCAGTGTATGAGCTCAGGCAGTTCATTCCTGGAGTAGGGTCCAAGTTTGACTGTCCTTGGTGGTTGGCAATTGCAAACTCTGCCTTGTCTTATTTTCCTTGATCCTGATACCAGAGCAGGTTTCCAAGTCACCAACTGCAAGAACAGCATTCTTCTGGAGGTGAAAAGCCAACCCTGGGCTGAAAAAGGCAATAGAATTATTTCAGTTTACACCTACTGAGAAACATTATAAAGCAGCTGTAGCTGGTCAGCTTCTATATTCTTAGCTCAGATACAAATCATAATCAGAGACAGTTTTAACATTTTGAATAATATTGGGTGAAAAATATGGAGACACATGCCATAATATATCATCTGAAAAGGTTTTGTAGGTACAGTCATCAACTATTTAAAGAATTTACCACTCATGTCTTTTTTTGTTAGTTTCTTTCAGAACCTATACACTTTAGATTTGACATACTTTGGGCAGAGAAATTATATCACTACAATACCATACCCCAAACCTGAAGAAATACAAATAATCTTATAGAAGTTGCATACATTTTACCACTGTCTGAATTTTTTTTGCTGCAGATGTGTTGATTTAGATAAACGGCCTTTTTCTCTGTATTACCCTCAATATCTGTGTAACAAAAAGCACCTGCTTTTCCCAGGCTACATTTAACACTTGAACAGCAGGAGCCATGCTGTGACCAGCATTATTGGTGCTTAAGAGGAAGAAAAGGGAATATGTTCAGTGTACTTTTTAGGGTTTGCCTAACAGCTTTGGAAATCAGTGGCGAGATTCACCTTGATGTGTAGGAGCTTGTACACTGCTCATCTAAAAGACAACGTTTAAGGTGTTCCCCATTGATTTCTCCTTCCACTACAATAAAACCCACAAGATACACTCCACATAAATTTGGAGGAGTAAAAGTCTCACCCCAAGAATGCTTTGTGCTTATTTTAGTACCTGATAAATGTTGAACAAGGCAAACATCTTCAGTTATTTAATGGGAATAGATAGTGTTATTACTAATGACTCGACTGGGCAAAGGATGTAAATGCTACATTTGATGAGGATCTGATGAGAACACCTATCTTTGATAAATTTAGTGGGTTGCTGTTGTTAATGGCATTCTGGGAATCAGAATTTGTGGAAAAAAAAAATCCTCTGTATCTTGATCTCTTGTAAATGTTCTCTCCTAAGAAATATGCTCAATATTTGAGATGCTCTGCTTTGTCATTCTTGCAGAAGAGTCATACTTAGGCCTAATTAATTTTTGGTTTAATCTTTCTGTGCTTGAAGATACATGGACTGAATTTGGCTCATCATCCTGCCCACTTATGCCACTTATGTCAGGTTTGAATATGAAAAAGAAATAAGTATTGCACCAAAGGGATACAGCATAATGAAAAAAAATACTGTACAGCAGAGGATTTAATTTTTCTTTTTAAATATTAGGGCAAAAAAGAATGACTGTTTTCCAGAAACCTGTTTAAAATTATTATGAGATAAATGCGCTACTCAAGAAAATGATAGAATGCAACTGGAATCAAAAGGATCATTTCAAGAGGCTAAAAATCACAGCAAGTCTAAATGGAAATGCCTGATGAATTTACAAGGAAAGTCATTAGTCATTAGTCATATGCTGTCTGAGATTGCTTCTCACTGCCCAGTATCTCAGAGTCTAACATCAGAAAGGTATCAAGAAATGAAGATTAGTGTCCTGGTTTTGGACG
>VYZS01096354.1:0-38012 GCA_013400695.1 Neodrepanis coruscans | reverse complement strand
TGGCTGTGTAGATAACTGTTTCACAGTGGTTCTTGAGGATTGGCTTTTCTATCTTGTCTCTGGGATCTGCACTCCAAACAGAGCTGTGGTGTCGTTCAGGCTGCATTCAGTTTAGTTTTGCAATGCAGCTTAACTTCCCATAACCTTTATTTTTTGCCTGAAGTGGCTGTATAGAGTTCTTTCTTGCATGTCAGGTATCATTTGGTCACAGAAAACTTCAGCAAAGTTCAGACTGACAATATATTCTTTGGGAACAGAGGGAGAGCCTTGTCCCACATCTCTTTCCTGCTGGTGAGGCTTTCCCTGAGTGATCATTGCTAGTATTTCAGAAAATCAACTGGTCTGCATGTGCAGTACTTTATCTGACTGAACTTATTTCTCTTCCCTGGATGGGGATGCTGTACTGGGATAAAGTGAAAAAGGATGAAAGAAACAGGTGTTTTGCCTGTGCCCAGTCTTGGCATTAGCATTTTCCTAAGTGGGGTGAGCTGACCAGGAGATATTTTTGTCTCTGGTCACCTCTCAGCCCTGTTCTCACACACAGAGCTATCTTCAATCTGCGGGACTCTGCAGAGCACATTGTGGCTTGCGTTGGTTTAGCCTGAGTTCAGTCACCCAAAACCTTGCAGGTCTATTTTGAACCATCGTTCAATCTGTCCACTATGGAGTTTCTTTTCTTTTTTTTTCTACTCTTGCTTCTGACATCATTTCCCGAACACTATATTCACTGAGTGCTGGAGCCAGATCATCTTCTCAGCATATGATGCAAGGAGCTCTTTAAAATGGATTTCAGCTCTCCTTTTACTCTGCAGTGCTTGCTGCTGATAATAACTGTTACTCATGGTAAGTGGGATTTTTGTTTATGGAGTTGGCACAGATTTGCCCAGATGAGCATATGCCTTAATTTTACTTCAAGATCTTTTAAGGACTCTACCAGATTTGGGGAGACATCAAATAGTGTAACTGCTAGTGCATGAAAGGGGCAGTCAGACCAAAGTAAGACAGATTTTTTTTTGGTAAACAAATGATAACTAATGTACTTTCTGGGAGTACTGCATCTGTAAAAGCATTTCAGCGGGGAATATAAGGTCCTTGTATGCAGAGGGCTGGCTGGAGAGCAATGTGGTCCTCCTCCTAACACTTGGTGTGACCTTGGGTTAGTCCCTGAGCTGCTGTCACCCTGCCATTTACTCATCCTTTGATTTTTGTGTACACAACTTAATAATGTGTGTACTGTGTAATAATGTGTGCAATGTGGGTACTTGCAATGAGACTTGTTCAAGTTAAAACTGTGACTTTACTCTTTAGGGAAAAGCAGCTGTTGTTTCTCCTACCCTCTCTACAGGGTCCGTGGCATTGATGCCCTGAGGATCTTTCTTTGCAAGGTCTCTCAGCTCTGATGGGGGATGAAAAGACCAGGTCTTTTGTTTCCCTGAGTGCATGGCGTGCACACCATTCCTGTGTTATTGAAGTGGCGGAAGCTTATAGAAGACTTCCCACTCCTCTGATTTTCAATTACTGGTGATCTAACCTGCCACAAGCGTTAGGTCTGTCCCTCTTACGTCTTACCTAGGCATTTGCCTTTTTGGGAGGCAGCTGAGAGGGGATGGATAGACACAGCAAGTTTGCTGCCCATGCTCTGTGCCTCTCCTTTCAGGCTCAGCCACTTGGACCGGTGTACTCAGCGGTGGCTCAGCAGTCTTTTCTGTGGGAATCCAAAGCCTGCAGAACCTCTCCAGAATGAGCAAGATGGACAAAAGATGCTTCACAACTTTCTTAAATGATACTTTGTTGGCCGAGTGCGGCACTTCTGCCAGTAGATACCTGAACTTGCAGAATGGCTCCCTCGTGCTGAGGAGTGTGGAGAAAGAGGATGAAGGAAAATACGAATTTGTTTTTCACAACACCACCAGATATTTTATGCTGGAAGTATTTGGTAAGTGGCCTTCTTGGCAACAAATAGCTTTTGAACTTTTGAGCCCGGTTGGAAGCTTGGTGCTTTGAAATTCCTCCTAAGGAAGTGTTTGGGCTTGCAGGAGCTATAGGTGCCTCTGGAAGCAGCTTTTTTAAGCTTCTGTCACCTCAGAGAGCAGTAATGGTCAGTGTAAACTAAGAGGTGCTTTTTGCATCCCTGTTGTCTCTTCTGTCTGTTGATCCTTCCTTGAAATATCCAGTCAGTTGAGTTCTCTGTTATTTTTTTGTGATGTAGGAGGCAGCAGCATGAAGTGTTTGTAGAGTTGAGCCTATACTATGTAGATATATAGGTGGAGATTTCAGTCTGTTTCTAGACTACTAGTTCTGATGGCTCTTACAAAAGCTGTCACTGACCAACAGCATTTTGCTGCCTGTGGACACACTTCCTTAAGGAGTTAATCCTGCCTGACTTGGCTGCGAAAATGGAACTGGTGTTCTGTGTGCAGGTCTGCGTCAAGGTGTGCTGGGTTTTCCCCCTGCTTCTTGCAGCTGAGAAAAGGTGCTAAAGGCATCTGTGAGTGATTTGTAGCTACCCTTGAGCACCTGGGAGGTCAGTGTCTCCTGGGTCTGTCCATAGACCAGTGCCAGGTACCTTAACCATGCCAATTTCCCTGCTGTCCTCTCTGTGGCCTCAGAATTCCTGCTCCCTTTTGTGCACCCACTCATCCATCTGCAAGGCGTAAAGACAGAAACCAAGTCACTTCGGTACAGGATCCAGCTCATTGCTTGGATTAATAAAAAGAAGGCTTAAATGGGTTTGTCCTGCTGCTGAATCGTGCTTCAGGCAGCCAGTGATCATTGCTCTGGTCCTCACCACCAGCATTCCTTTTGCAGAGCTTTCATTTACACAAGCTTCTAAGATAAATTGGAGCGTATGAAACTGTAATGAAAATGTCTGAGCAAACTGATCTCAGTGAAGACAAATGAACCCTTACACATTTTGGGCGCAAACAGGCGGAACTGCTGTAGAGAGTAGGTCAAAGATGTAACTCCTTGGCATGAAGATCAGGGACTTAGACTGGAAGTAGACAAAGACTGCAGAACTGTCCTAGATATAACCTCCATTTCAGTGGATTTGCATTGGGAACTTTTGTCTTCTCCTTGTGTTCTGTTGCCTCCCTAAGGCAGGGAAACAATTTCACAGCAAAGGTGGAGGGGGATTGAGTGGACCTTGTGCAAGTGATGGCAAGGAGATAGGCTGATTTAAAGAGCTCTCTTTTTGTTCAAGAGACCTTTGGTAGTTGAGAGACTTAAACTCAGATTTCTCTCCTCTTCCGGCCTTGCAGAGCAGTTGACTCCCTGTAAAGATAACTTTTTTCACGGACAACCTTAGAGTTCCCACGAGGAGAGGCCAACTGAGCTGTTAAGAAGGCTCGGAAAGGAAAAAGTTTTGTATTCTTTCATTCCCGGTGTACTTGCTGTTAAGTTAGCATTCTCACCTTTGAAAAAGAAAGCCACTGGCTGGCATGTTGGGCGTACCTACATTATCTTCCTTTGCGAAAGATATTCCTGGAGGCAGTGAATTGTAGCTGAAGATGATATCCTAATTGAAGAAACTGATTTCTGAGATTATTTGCATGGTTGGGTGTTCTCAGTGTTACTCCTGCTGTCATAAGACCATACCACTTCTCTGCCTAGTTTGCATTTGCCAAGTGGCAAATGCAGGAAATAGGTTTTCTCCTTGTAGTAGACTGAAATAAAAACAGTAAAAGCAATGATTAATTGCTTCATTTTGAAATGTCCCAGTATGAGTATCCTTTCTAACTGCAGGTATCTGTTGGTACCCATACTGGGCATAATTTGCACTGGTTTCTCTCCAAAAATGGAAGAAGAGGCAAAGTGTGAGCAATAGTACAAACCTCTAGTGGATAAGAGAGCTGAGTCTACTCTGGAGCTATGGTTATCTGCTGATTACAGAGGAAGCCTCTGGCTGGCATATTCTTTGGATATTTCCACAGTCCTCTTGGATCAGGGGCTTTTATTCTTTGTTTTTTTCCAGTGGCAGTAAGGAAAATGAAGAGAGGCCAGATTTTTGTGGCATCTCCAAAATAGGAACCAAGAGTCACTTGTGGAGTTGGGTTGGGCACTGTTAAGCATTTCAGGGCAGAGTGCAGGCACTGAAGAGTCTGATTACTTATTTCTGTGCACCCTGGCTACTAGTAAATGTGATGGTACTGAGATTGCTGGTAAGGGAAGGTTCTGACCAGCTTGTGTTCACTGCTGAGTCTGCTCCTCACCTCTCTCTTTCCTCCCTGTTCCCATTGCCCCATGCTGTGTGTGACCAGAGCCGACCATTAGTATCCAGTGCTTTCCTAATGGGACTGCAGAGTTGTCCTGCAACGCGACCAGCAACGAGAGCATGACCTTTCGGTGGCAGCTGAATGGCACCGAGCTGAGCGCCCCTGGGGCTTGTGTTAAGGACGGTGGGAAGAAGGTTCGCCTGGACAAAACCGTGCCTGGGGAATTTGTATGTGTGGTTTCCCATGGGAATAGTGTCACAAGGACCAGGCCTGTTGCACTGTCTTGCAGTTATGGTGAGTAATGGCATCTCCAGAAAATCTTCCTCTTGGTCTCTTTAAGCAGCAAAGTGAAGAGTTGTTGGCGTTTTTTGTCTTCTGGCAGCTGCCTTCCAGACTTAACACAATCTTTCTTTAGAAAGTTACCTCTTGACTTCCTTTTCTCTCCCGTGTCTTGGACTGACATTGACACAGGTGGGATGAAAGTTTGTTCAGGAGGTCCTTTCACCCAACTCTGCAGCAAGAATGGATCCCTCTCTGTCTGTTTTCTTACTTCCCAGTGATGGAGGCCTTGCACCCTCCCGTGCACTGATTCTCTATGCCAGTTTAGAAACACACACTACTTCCCACTCTGAGAATTATCCATGACCCAGACAGCCTTCCAGTTTCTGTGCATCCCTGTAAAAACACCTCCGCTAGTTTAACCCTGTTGCTGCTGGACTCAGCTGAGGTGTTTTGCCTCATCTGTCTTCTCCTTATCTAGGCCAGAAGCACCAAAATTTAAGGGTCTATACAAATGTTTCTCCCTCAGCACCACACCATCAAAAGTGGCATAGACACTTATGTAATATAGGACTTACTTATGGAATGTAGGGTTTCTTCCCCTCTGTGTCCCTGCCCAGATATGTAGCTCTGCAAGAAGGCTGGGACTTTATCCATTTGCAAATTATTCATAAATGCCGAGTATTTTGCTTGAATGAGGCCATAGTTTAATGAGACAGAAAATCTGGATCCTTGGGTATAATTTCATTTGCACCTCTAGTAGGTTCTTCTGGTCTCTGGCAGCAAAGATGGTTATCAAAGCAACATGAGAGCTACACGCATAATTTAACCACAAGGTTTTTGACTAATTTAGCTGTAATTAATTTAATCACCTGCTACTAGAGAAATTGTACTCTGTAATAAAACCTAGCATTTTAGAAATTGTTAGAGATGCTCCAGCTCCACAGCAGATACTGTCTTTTCTTCTGTGGTTGGCATACAGTGGTGTGAAAGCAAACTTAGTGGCCTAAACCCTGTATCCAGAGTGCTGGCATTCAGGAGAAATGCTGTGGGCTATTTGTGCCTGGTTGGGTTGGCACCACTGCACTGGCCAAACTGTGCAAGTTTGGCATTTGTGGTTGTAGAGATGTGATCTTAAATTTTGCCCAGTTAAATTGGCAGGAGGCTGTTCAGTGTATTAGTCAGACCCAATTTGGATGAGGCACTGGAGAACAAGGATGCAAATATCCACGAGCTGTTCAGTTCAAGCCCTGTGATAAATCATGTAAGTGCTGACAGTTACCATCGTTGATTCTGGGTGGCTGCCAGTCCTCTGGGTGAGATATCAGTTCCCCATTTCCTCTTGAAAAGCCCATAGGGGAATTTAGTGATACCTCTGTTGGGATGGACATGTGCATGAACAGGTATTTAGAATGGTCTGGGAGACAGCAAGAAGCAGATTCTACTTTAATCACCAAATGCAACTGCATTTGTAAAAAGTCAACTAAAGCAATTCTGAATACTGGCAAAATTAGTTGAGAAATAAGCTTGTTTAAAGTAATTAAAGACTAAGTAATTTTGGGGGGTTATTATTTGCTCCAGGCAAAGGGCTGGATTTAGTTTTTCCACTGTAGGTATGAGATCTGTGTAAAAACACTTATTTGGGCAACCTGTTGGCTGATGAGATTGATTTTGAATAACTGTTACCAAAACCGATTTGGCAGAAATTGGTAAATGCCTGTAAATTTCCAGGCATCAAAGAGCTCTGAACACTCAGGATCTAAAGCAGAGGATTGCGGTTAACAAGTCAACATATATAAAAGACTCGTATTGTTTCATTGTTTGTTTATTGCTCATTTGCAACACAGTATTTTATCTAAAAAAGAATTTTTTATCAAATGGAAAATTTTTAGGAAAAAACATTCAAGGCAAAAAAATTCAACTGATATTTATGCCTTGGACAATATTCTCTCTGCTTTCATCAAAAAGGAAATAAAATTATTAAAGAAATTATTTCTGATTTGCTGCAAGATTAATTTTGAATTTTTTTTTTTTTTTGAACTTGGTATCTGTTCTTAAAGAGACTGGAACAATCACTCTGAAAATACCATGAATACATGTGGTTTCACACACAGGAGCACACACTGTTGTTTTTACTGTCCTGGCGAGTACATTGACTATGACAACTTGAAGTACATGTAGTATATCCTGGAACATTTGAAATCCTTCCCAGCCTCTGGAGATATGGAGCAGTTTGTGCTTTTGAGGGCTTGAAAACAAGCTCCAAATGAGCCTGTTGGTTGTTGCAGTGCAGTGCTGTGCTGTGCAGGCATGTGTACAGCTGAGGAGCCAAAGGATTCAGAAAGGGATGGCATAGGGTTACCAAAGGAGTTTCAAGGAATTTGTATTATTGTGATAGTGGAGTTGTAAATGTGTTGGGTTTTTGTTTTTTTTCATATGGGAAGGAAAGTTTTCCTATTGGCTGCCCCAAGTTGGAGCAAATTGTCTCAGTGAAGGAGGAAATCCGGATGGGTTTCTCTTTTCTGCAAGTCTGTGATGCCCTCTATCAGCTTCCCTGCTCAGCAGCAGCAAACATGCAGGTCTGACCCATCAAAATAACCCTGAGGTAGGGAAGCTGAGCTGGGTAATAATTACCACTGACTTGTGCGTGGCCTTCTGCTCAGCCATCTGCAGCCTTTGCCTTCTACTGGGGGTTTCACATGATCTTGGCTGGGCAGGGGAACAGAGAAATCCTTCCCCGAGCAGCAGTGAAGTTGGATTCCTACAGCTCTGGCTAGGGTGATTGAAGTCTTTGGTGCCCGAGGAAACTCAGGCACTGGTCAGACTTGCCCTGAGCTTGGTGCAGTCATTACATGGCTGTCCTAAATGGATTCTCTAGGGCCTAATACAAAATCTGAGGGTAGACTCCGCAACTTTTCCTTCAGCAGAGATACTTCCTTAGGTCTTCCTCCTCTTCTCAGCTGCCTGTTTTCATCCAGTTTTCATCAAACTGCCACTTTACTTGTTAGATTTGATTGAAACTTAGAAATGATCTTAGATGCTACTGGTCAGAGCAGGCAGACACAATGCACACAGGTTAGTCACACAAGCCTCCTAATGAAAATTTCTATACCATAATTAAATGCTATAACATAAATCATGATGTGCCACAGTTCACTATATCAGCTTCCTTGATCCAAACCAAAGCAACAGGGATGTCCACATGCTTTAATCTGGCTGCAGTGTTTCTCCCACTGGGAAGAAGGAAGCTTGTCCACACTGGTACCTAACAATGTTGTGTCCTTCTTGCAGGAGACCTGCTGCAGTACCCGTGGTTCGTTTACATCCTGGCAGGGTGTGCAGTGGGTGTGCTTATTCTGGTGGTCGTTGTGCCCTCAGTCATATGCTGCTGCATGAAGAGGAAACACAAGTTCATCCCAGTGCCTTCAGGTGAGTGGAGAACAGATGCTGTGACCCACATGGAATGAGTCTCAGAGAGGCCTGTGTTTGTGCAGGCTGGGGATGACATGGCTTCATAGTAAACTGGTCTCTGCTGGGTGGTGCTCATCTTCCAGCCCATCCTCCCTTGACTTGGTGAAGCAAAAATCTGCTTTCTGATAGGCAACTGTTATGGCCAGCAGAGTCTTGAGTTAAACCTTACTTATCCTTTATTCACCTCATACTTGCCACTATGTGATCCTGACCAGAAAAACCCCACAGCAAAACCTTTTCGATGGGCAAAAAAATTAAGCCTCATTCAGGTCTGATCCTGAAATGACCTCAAGATTCATGATGGTAGTCCTCTGTCAGCACCAATCCCTGAGTGCAATCTGCCCATGTCCTGTGAGGCCACCTCAAGCTGTGATCCTGCCAGCACAATCAAGCTGGTCTCTGACAGGTTGGCAATGTCCCTGTACTTGTCATCTGTCTGCTCTGGGAATGGAGCCAGTGCTGCATGAGGAGGAGACACAAACATGTTAGTGGTCTGGCCTACAAATGGACGTGCTGAGGCTGGGGGGATGTGGGGGACCTCTTTCTGTCAAGTCTCTGGTTTTGGTTTCACAGAGGACGAGAAGGATGATGGACTAACAATGTCAGTGGTATCCAGTGAAGGTGTGAAGAGCCCCCCCAATGGAGACCATGTTGAAGCTCAAGCTGCCCAAACTGCCTGCCCTCCAAAGCCTGGTGAGTCCAGTGACTTGCTTGAAGTCAGACAGATACCTTGTTTAGGAGGAGGAAGGATATAATGTATGTGTGGGGCTGATGGGGATGGAGCTGACTGTAGAGAGTGGCCTGGGACACTCTAGAGCAGGGAAGGTGCTTCATCTTGTCCAGACGACAGAAGCCGCAGCAAATCATTTATCAGCACCTTATCTGTGCTCAGTGTCTGCACAGGGGTAACTCTTGCCCTCACCCAGCCATGAAATGTAGCAGCAGCCATCCCATAGGCATCCCACAGAGGATACTGCCAGGAACTGTTCCAGTGTCTCCTGTGCTACACATCTCAAAAACAACAACCTTCAAAACTTAGCAGTTTTCCTGAAATTTTATTATCCCTCTCCCCTTGCCATCAGCAGCATTTTATAAAAGTCAGCATTGTTTTAGTAAGCAGTCATCTTCAGGACAATATGCTGAGCTGTAAACACAGCTAAATCCCATCCAAGCCAGAGGCTTGTGTATTTTCTTAAATTGAGGCTAAAGTGGGAGTATGGTGACATTTTAAATTCCTCAAAGAAACAAAGCATAAATCCTCACAGCTTTAGTGCAGTATGGTCAAGAGAGTGCAGCAATAAAATCCCTTCAGGTATCTTCTGTTCTGTAAGTGCTTGATTTTAATACTCCACTTTTTGCATTAGGTTTCCTTCAATTCTGTTTCATAAACATGAATGCTGGCAACACCATCACTACTAATGCACTGTCATCATGAGCTGGAGCAACATTACATAGGTCATAGCCTGGTCTCAGCACTGCTGTCTCCATTTCTGATATCCTTCACTGTACCATGCACAGCCTCTTGCAGCTCAGCTATGGTTTATGTCTAACCTTGGGTGCTGCTTTGGTCTGCTTTCAAAATATTAAATGCAACTCATGAACATAGAGCAAGAAAGAAAAAAAAACACGTCTTTTAGGTCATCGTTTAATACTAGTATATTTCAAGTGTAGAACTTCTAATGAAAAATTTGCCTATTGTCAGTTTAACTAAAATGTAACCCATATTTAAATTTTTTACAATTAAGTAAAAAGCAAAGGTACATGTGGAAAGTAGGTGAGAAAATATTAAATATGTGCTGTTAGCCAACTTTAAATATTGAGATGTGAATAGATTTGGCTTTAATATTATGGTACTAAAGGCTTGGTACTAAAAGTACTGAAGCACCTTGGCACTAGGAGGCCAGAGAGCTTCAGTACCTTAGTGTCTAAAGACATGACAGATAGCTCAGTAAATGAGTATTTACAAAGAAAATTGAAACTTGGCTTACAGATGCCTGGTGTGCATGGATTAGGCAGCCTGCAGCATTAGGGACCAGGGGGAGGATTCCCATTAGGATGAGTCACAGTATGGGCACTTATAAGCCATTTCTCCCTTTTTCAGATGCTGCCCAGACTGGTCAAGGTGTTGAACCCCAGCCACTGGTGGAAGAAAACTTAGCAGTGCAGATAGAAGCTGAGGAAATGCCAGACCCTGAGGTCATAGCTGATGCGGAAAGCCAGGAAGATGCCTCAGACTGTTTCCCGGATCCAACTGATGACTGATCTGACATGCTTACTGTACTGCCCTGAAGCCTATGACACTTGCCCTTTGCATCCCATAGTCTCATTGTGTGTAAGAATTGGTCTGGAAAATTTTAACAGAAAAACGTGAGGTATCAGACCTTCTAACCTCATTTAAAAAGAAAATATAAGGAAAAGCACACGCATGGCTTCAAGGCCGCACTGCCATGAGCTGACAGGTTCACTAACAAATCAAACTGGACAGCCCTTTGATGCTTTGCCTGATAACCCAGCTGCAGCTTCCCAAGGGACAGCCCAAAATGAGATGGGTGGTTCCCATCGATCCCTGCCCACCCCATGCCTTTCCATGTCTTTGCCAGCCAGAGGCAGTGTGACAGGTGGATTGAGGTGGCCTGCCAGTCCCAGACATAAACCAAGGGGACCTGCCAGAAATTTCCTGAGAAAGAAAAAAAATCTCGGGAGATTTCAAGGCATTTTTTCACAGGCCCTGCAAAAGAAATTCACCAGAGTTTTTATCTAGGTATCTATGTTTATCTAATCACTTCCCTGAGCTCCAAACCCCCTGATTTGGCCCTCACTGCTTGCTGCCTGGGGCCAGGAGCAGTGGTAGATGCTGCTGTGTGCAGACCCCGGGGTGTGATGTTGACTTTGCTCACCTTTTGGTGCTCTGCAATGCCAGGGAGTACAGGTTACCTTTCACCAGAACCCTGGTTGGGTTACCTGTGAGCTAAACCAGCACCACCACTAGCTTGCAGCAGAAGGGTGCCTGGGGCTTGGGTGTGAAATTTTGGCAGAAACATTGGTTATAAAGCTGAGATTGTTTATCAGTGAAAGCATTAGTGCCTTCAGTGTAATGGTTTAGCTACTGCAAGCTGAAGCTGGCCATTTGCCTGTGCATGTAAGCTTGTTCAGTGCTGTGCTATTTGCACAGAGAGCAGCGATTTATAGAATCTCTTAGGCAAGTCTTGCTGCTACGCATGTTCTGTTCTGCTCAGGGGAGGTTTGCATGTGGAGAAGTTGGGGTAGACCTACAGGGAAGAAGGATGAGGTGAGGAGAGGGCAAGGACTCTGTACAGATAGCTGAATCCTGCCAAAGCTGCCAGAGGCTGCAGGGAGTGCTGCAGTATGTGCTGCCAGTGCAAGGTATTTACTGCCTAAGACGATTCTGATAGTCACAGGTGAGGCATGCTGGTGTTCAACTAGCCAAATGGGCTAGAAAATCACAGTAGACTAAAAGCAGAGATGGTTCATACTGGGACAAAAAGGGATGGGGATGTGTGTGTTGCATTCCTCTCTTCTTTTTTGATTTTGTCCTTCTTTTATATTGTGCTGACATTATGCTGTGAATCCCTTGGAAACAGATTTAAGATATGCCTTGTAAATGCCATCTAACGAGGTCTCTGTGTGTGTGTACCCCAGCAAAATCCAAGGTAAAGTGAATGCTTCTCTCCAGGTGGGGGAGCTGGTGGGATGGCTACATGCTTATCTGGGAGTCCTTCATCTCTGTGTACGTGCCAATGCTCTGCCTCAGCGATACCCAGCCATAGGTGGTTGTTCTTGTTGTTTCCTTGTCCTGTGACTCTCTTTAGAAGATTTTTGGATCTTGTGTGCTGTGCTGGTGGTGATTCAGCCCGTCAGTGCTTTTTAAGGCAGTAAGAGTGAGAAAATAATTATTTTCCTTATGGTGCTGAGCTATCTCCTTTCAGTACAAATATTCCTCAAAGGCTGTGAGTCTAGTGACAAAAATGTGACACTGAATGCTTGGGGTGGCAGCTGCCTGTGGGCAGCACAGGAGCAGCTGGGTGGACAGACTCACTGGACCAGTGTCACCAAAATGAGAGGACAGTTTGCTTTGCTTCTGCACTTTCTGGCAGGGGCAGACAGGGGACAGTCGACTCCAGGACATGCTTCAAAGGCTGAACAGTGCTCTGAGGTGCAGTGGAGAAGATGGCAGTGTTTAGGTGCTGAGGATGACAGATCTGAGCCAGCCTTGTCCTGCTGGGCTGGTGCATCCCGGCTCCAACTCACCCTTGTGCTGCCTTGCTCCTGTCAGCCCTGGGAGGTCTGGGAGTGCCTGGGCAGCTGTTACTACCACCACTAATGTAACCGCAGTCTCGGAAGGATTTTTCCCATTGAGATGGGAGTCTGAGACTCCGGGTATCTTTATGAGGCAGATAGGACATGGCTGGTTTTCTGTTTTTTTTCCCACTGAAGGTGGTGTTCAGCAACGGGGCAAAAATTTCTGTAACTATTAGGTCAGGAGATAAGTGTTGCAGCCTGTGCCCTTCCTTTGGCTCTATGTGTTTGTGCCCAGCTATTGTTCTTTTTTCTGTGTGTTTTTTTTCTCCCTTTTCCCTGCAATGATTTTGTTCCAAATAAAAAAATTCGTTTTCTAACTTGTTTTCGAGATGTTTAAGTTTTGTTATTTAATAATTGCTTCTTTCTGGTTTTTGCTGAAAGTACAGGTTGATTTTCAAATTTACACACAGTCAAATAAAGGAAAGGTGACAATAAGTTACTGCTGGCTAGAGCTCACTTGGTTAGTCTAGGGAACAGAGATGGACATGTAGTTATAAGTCAGCTGTAGGACAGTGGCATATAACTAGTCCCTGTTGGAGTGTGTGTGTTAATGTGCAAGTATATTCATGTGCACCATCCACTCACCAAGACCTGCTTGAACTGTGAGATACGGGGAAGGGACGCAGGAAGATGGTCTGGTTTTACTTATCTTTATCCATATATATTTTTCTGTGACACCTAAAACCCCTTAGCTGTGACAGGGGATGCTGGAGTGCAATGTTTGTGATCATATCAAAACCATTACAGGGTTATCCCTGGAACAGTGGTGTGACTGGACATGGATGATCCTGTCCTGCAGCCTGTGAATCCAGCACCCTAAGGAGCCACCCACATGAATTTGCAGTTGTTTTTCACCCTGACTGTGATGCTGCATCACTCAGAAAGTAGCAGGGACACTTTCCAGCCTGGAACTGTCTGACAGAGGAATGAATGGGTACAGATGTACATGGTGCTATCAGGAACTTGACCAGAAACAGAGAAGTCTGTGTTGCCTCTTTGGGGCTTCTGTGTGCCATGCCAGCTCTACTCTCTCTGGGTTGCTGAAGAAGCGGTTGGTGCCAGGGTGCCTTTGGGTGCCTCTGGCCTCCTGTAGAGAGCTAGTGCTTTCCACGTGATGGAAGCTGACAGCCACATTGTCCTGAGAGCAAGACAGCTTCCATCCCTCTGCTAATTGAGTGCTGGCAAGACAAGGGGAGATCTGCTCTGTGGGAAATGTGGAGCTTTTGGCACGTGATTTCTTCCCACGTGAGACAAACCATCAGTGGTTTATAGTACTGTACAGAATAGACATTTAGATTTTTATCCATGTTAATATTTCATGGTAGGAAAACAGAACAGTTTCCCTCTGCTTGTGGCATATGCTAAACAACAACTGACATGAAATGCAATATGTAGTCTTTATGTTTTCATTTAGTTTATGAATATAAAAGAACAGAGAATGAACTTATTTGACTTCAGATGTAAGTGAAAGCAAAAGCAGAAAGGAAACATGTTGCATAACAGTAAGCATAGAAAGGGGAATGATCCCTTTAGATTTCTTTTAGTATTCAGGATGAACTCATCCCCACAAAACTCTCAGGTCAGAAAAGCTCCCCATCCCAGTAATGAAACAGTTTATACTCTGTTTTCCAGCCTCTACCACAGTCTGCTGTGCCAACGTCCTAGTGGCTGTGTCTGTAACCCTTGGGGTCCTCCCTTGGAGCCCAGCACGGGGGCAGAGGCACCAGGGCCAGAGCCAGCAGTTTGTGGGGAGCTGGAGAATCAGCACTACCTATCTCCATCAGCTAAACATAAACAACAGAGTAGAAGATGGTGAATCTGAGAGCAAATATGCAAAACTGTTAACAGGACAGTTTACAACAGCAAACAAAACATTAATTTTATATACTGAACATAAGTCTAACTTTGGTATGAGCAGTTAACAGACTTCTTTGGGCTCTGCATGACCACTGGGAAGTGCAGCATCTTTCTGGCTGCCCTCCCTTGAATGGCACTTGTGAGGCTGATGGGCTGACGCAAAGCTCTTGGACAGCTCTGGGGCTGAGAGACCCCTACTTCCAGCCACTAGCAAGCAGTGTGGCTGAGCCACACACTGTTAATTAGGGTCTAAAGAAGCTGTTCCCTGCTTGTACCAAGGCAGACTGTGTGGAGGGAAAAGGATGTTTAATGATAAGGAAGGTGAGGAGGTTAGGTTGGGGGAGCAGAGGCACTCATTCTAAAGAAAACTTTCAGGTATTCAAATATGGTGAAGTCCANATGAACTTATTTGACTTCAGATGTAAGTGAAAGCAAAAGCAGAAAGGAAACATGTTGCATAACAGTAAGCATAGAAAGGGGAATGATCCCTTTAGATTTCTTTTAGTATTCAGGATGAACTCATCCCCACAAAACTCTCAGGTCAGAAAAGCTCCCCATCCCAGTAATGAAACAGTTTATACTCTGTTTTCCAGTCTCTACCACAGTCTGCTGTGCCAACGTCCTAGTGGCTGTGTCTGTAACCCTTGGGGTCCTCCCTTGGAGCCCAGCACGGGGGCAGAGGCACCAGGGCCAGAGCCAGCAGTTTGTGGGGAGCTGGAGAATCAGCACTACCTATCTCCATCAGCTAAACATAAACAACAGAGTAGAAGATGGTGAATCTGAGAGCAAATATGCAAAACTGTTAACAGGACAGTTTACAATAGCAAACAAAACATTAATTTTATATACTGAACATAAGTCTAACTTTGGTATGAGCAGTTAACAGACTTCTTTGGGCTCTGCATGACCACTGGGAAGTGCAGCATCTTTCTGGCTGCCCTCCCTTGAATGGCACTTGTGAGGCTCCAGACTGGCTGATGGGCTGAAGCAAAGCTCTTGGCCAGCTCTGGGGCTGAGAGACCCCTACTTCCAGCCACTAGCAAGCAGTGTGGCTGAGCCACACACTGTTAATTAGGGTCTAAAGAAGCTGTTCCCTGCTTGTACCAAGGCAGACTGTGTGGAGGGAAAAGGATGTTTAATGATAAGGAAGGTGAGGAGGTTAGGTTGGGGGAGCAGAGGCACTCATTCTAAAGAAAACTTTCAGGTATTCAAATATGGTGAAGTCCATGAGAAGCTGGATAGCAATTACATTCAAGTAATGTGTGGAACGCCTTGAGCAGTTCTGCCTATGCATGCAGTCCTCTTGTCCTATTGCTTGTTACCTGGGAGAAGAGGCTCCCTCAGCCACTCCCTAGGGCCTGAAGGGGTGGGTGTTGTGAGGATGGGCTGAGTCTCTTTCTTGTGGAAGATGGGAATACTTGACTTATACTCACCTAATTTATGGGCATTTTGAGGCAGGAGGTGGTCCTGGCACATAGAGAAACAGCTGTAGTCTGCTTCTTGTGCTGTTGTGCCAAACATGGCTGCAAGGAAAGGAAAAGTTCCCACCAACGGAGATAGAAAATAGGGGTGGCTAATGTCAGTTTAATTTTTAATTTATCTATTTTTCTGGTTAACATGTTCCATGACACAGCCAACATCCATGATAAAATATTGGATGGGGCTATAGTATAATGTATGTATTTTATAGCTAAAATAAATACAGTTAATATTGGAAATTCTATGCAGAATTTTTAAAACTCACTGAAACTGATGATGGCTACTTATAGTTTGAGCATTGTCTAACACTATGGAAATGAGATGTATTACAGACCAAGAATTACTTGGAGGCAATTTTCAGCAAATCTTTTGGAATTGCAAATGTGGTTCATTAGAGAGAATTATTGTCTGCTCCCATATCATATGCAAATGGAATAAAAAAGTACAGCTGAGTGCCTATCCTCTAGCCAGCATTGGTGTCTCTGCTTTGGTTTATACAAGTTCATCTTTGAGGGAAAAACGTATTTTTCCAAAACTAAGAAGTGAAGCAGTTTTAAAAGCTTTTTTTTTTTTGTACTGAAAGTCATGTAACAAGATATCTTCAAACAAACAAAAAAGGAAAGAAAAAGAAGTTGTTATGGTGTTTATGTCTGTATGAAGAGAACTGCAGTAGTGGCATCGACTACATGATTTGGAGCAAAGAGCATTAAGAGTTTGTGTTGCACTCCCACGAAAACTTTCAATCACAGAGCAATAGGCCTCATATTTCTACTCTGAAACAACAGACAAACCTATAGTGAGGGAATTTGGGACAGCAGGGGTGGATTCAGAGATGTGTGTGAATGAATAGTAAACTACTTGGCAGTCAGCCTCAATTCACCTCGAGCTGATGACAGAAGATGGAGGGGTAGAGGCTTTCCCGTGGTGGGACATAGAGCCTGGAGCAGCAGCTACCTGCTGGGTCTGACAGTCTCTGCTGCTGCTGGGTCTGTCGTGTCAGAATGAACTGTGACAAGACAGAGAAAGAGGGATGATGATGATGATGAGACAGAGTGACTGCTGTGGAGAATCCAAGGGAAAGAGAGGGCATGGGCTTAATGACTGAGGGTACAGAAGCGGTGATGAGTAATGGCAGACATAGATGCTCTTTCTTCCCTTAAATAGCTGGGGAGGCTGCAGGGCCCTCAAGCAAGGTTTGCCCTCCATCATCCTGTAAACTCTTCAGGCAGTATAAAATGTTATCCTCCAGAAAGCTGTAGCCGCTGTTGCTTCCTCCTCATGCCTACTCTCCCTGACATTTGGCACAAATCCTCAGACAGATGCACTTTGCCCCGTGGTAGATCACAGCTCCCCTGAGCCCTTCAGGCAATGCTTTTCCTGGGGCATCAGGGAGTCCTTAGTCCTCTCAGTCTTTCTCATGGTAAGCCATTTGCCGAGAATGCTCTGTGGTAGTTTTAATAAGCCCCAAAAGGGGAGTAAACACAAATCTTCAGATAGCATTAAACAGGAAATAACCTTTTCTTCTCCACCACCCCATCTCTCATTCTAGACAACCCTTCTCAGGATTTTTCTGCTGATGTCACTTTCTGGTATGGGTTTTGCTAGATGAGATGGAAGAAGGGTGATGGGAAGGCAGGATCCCAGCCAGCTTACCCTGAATACATGTAAGAACATGCCAGTTCCCTTTCCTTCTGGTGCACAAGATGGATTGGGAATTCTCTCTCTGTCATAGGAGGCTACAGTGAAAGCTGTGCAACTTCAGCTTCTCTTTTTACATACTTTTGCCCAGCTGTTGAGGGTTTGGTGCTTTTTATCTTCAGATAGTTTAGTTTCTGATAAGGAGTTTTGTTTCTTTGCATTTTGTTGAGAGTTTAAAGCCTTGCTATTTGCCCAATACAAAGACCTGTTTATAGCTTTCTCTGGAGAACCAGATGTAGATGGAGAGGCCCTTCAATGCTGAAGAGAGGATCAGTAGGAGTCAAAACTTCCATTAATTTTATCTCATCTATCTTAAAAAAAACCACTCAGCATAAGAGGAAAGTAGATGCCTATGTTTATACAGAATTACCAATGCTGCAGAGGTTAAAGGAATGTCCAAGATATGACAAATAACCACAGCAGCTGTAGATCCAACTCAGTGCATCTTACCTGTATGGGTGTAAGGCTTGCACATAACTTTCCATTGGGGCTACCCTTGTAAACTTGCAGCTCTGCAAAGTGCCACCTAAAGATCAGCAATTTTAACTGAGTTGCTGAAAGCAGTATATGCAGAGGACAAGAAAGATATGTGGTCTGTAAAAAGGCTGCTCTTCTTGTGATGGAAATGTAAGGAGTTGGCTGAAAAGAACGGTGACAGCATCCTGATGAATTACACTGAGACTTTGCTTGCGACAATAGGCTCTCTGAATGGAAGGTGCTTTTAAAATGGTGCTTTGTAGACAGATAGTTGGGAGCCAGGAGTTTGGGTCACAAGAGGATCTGGTTCCAATTACTGACTTTCTTTGGACTGGATGACCTCAGCAAGCCACATCAATCTCCTCTGCCTTATTTTCCTATATGTAGTACCAGAGTGACCACCTCGTCCTTCTCTGTAAAATGGGTTCCAGCCTGGCTGATCCACAGCAGCACCTCACACCTGTATGTCAGTGTGGCCAGGAGTTGGGAGACCACAGAGGTTGCTGCACGTGAGGATCTGTCCGAGCTGCAGTGAGCGCTGTGATCCAGCTGCCACAGGATGTCTGACTGCCCAGGATGTGAGGAAGGAGGTTTACCAAAAATGTTCTGGTGGATGCTATCTCTGGTTAACCTTGCTAACTTGGGAGATGCTGGTTTCCTTTTGACTATCAGGAGTTGGGCTGCGATTATTTCCTGGTACAAATACTGTGAAAAACCACAACTCGCCTCCAATGCACTGATGCTCACATGGGTTACATAAAACACCCCAGGCCTGCCTTATTAAGATCTTAAAAAAAAGAAATTCTCAGAAATGCTATGGCACAGTACCTTAGCCATTACTCTTCCTGGCTGACAACAGCAGCTATGGGCTGGAAATGTTTAGAAACATGGGCAACTCTGTGCCTGTACTTTTCCCTGCCATGGAAAAGGCCTGCTCTTTGCGAACACTAGCATAAGCCCCTGCTGAACCTTTTCTGTGAAGTGTGGTGTGTTGGTAGCAGAGCTGAGCATGGCTGGGATGGGGATGAGCCTGTCCTCTCTCCCTGTTGTCCCTGCACACCGAGGCTTGCTAGGTCTGTGTAGAAACAGACAAACATCAGAGAGGCCAAAACCAGGTTCACATGGCACAGGACACTTGTAGGACCAGAGAAGAAGCAGGAGAAACTGAGCTGCTAAGTCAGGATCCACACTGAGCAGGAAAGTATATGCTGCACTGGATCTCACGGCCCCAGATCTATGTGCAGAGTGTCTGTGTAAGTGATGTGAAAGACACCAGGATGCTCTTTTTCTTTCTTCAGTGTGCAGCAGCAAGACTGTACTGACAGGTCACTGGGATGTTTCTGAAAAGTGTACTTCTTAATTTCCTGGGGATAAAGGCCAAACCTCCTTGCATGTATGTACAGGGCCACATAGTGGGCCTTCATTTGATATCATAGGTCCACTGTCTTATAAATAAATTGCTTGCGACAATGACATAATTGAAGTTGACACAGTTGAAGCATCCACAGTGATGCTTCAGAGAGGCTTATCCAAGTTCTTCCAGGAGAACGGACATTTTATGCCTGCATGCATGTATCCCAGGGACTGCACTAGTAGGACAAATGCCAACAATGTCTTGCATTTGAAGTGCAGACCTTCCTTTTTGTGTGGGAACTGTATATAGGTCATTTAGGGCCACTCCTAGGAATAAATGCTTTTAGTACCGAAATGTATTATCCAATTGTTTTTGCTCAGTCTCCTGGATCACTTCTCATTCTCCCACCTACCCATTTTTGACTGTCCCTCATTCCTCTCTGAATTTATAATACTATAATGGAATAAAACATTGTACAAAAGATCAGTTTTACGTGCATTTGTTAAGCTAATGATTTCTGAAGAGTGTCAGATCTTGAGCAAGTGATTACTTATATGGTAGTAACAAGCTGTCATTCCTGAACGTATTTCTAAGAGCAGTTGTTCTTCTAATAGCTTCCTTGGGTAGCTCCACTCTCATGATGAAAGCGCATATTGTAGTTAATACAGGTTTTTGTGTCTTTACCACTACAAAGACCGGAAGAGGCTTTTCTGTTCATTTATCTGGCTTCTTTTATAAGACAGATTGATTGCATCATGCCAGCAAACTTGCTTGGACTGCAACACACTTTGCAGTAGTAGTAATATCACTGAAATTACTAGAATAAGATGCTGTAAATTAGATTCTAAACCCAGGGTCATTGTAGATGATGGAAATCATCAGCAAGACTGAAATGCACCATATGCAAGACTAACTGATGGAATGCTGACATCTGCTGTAGCCTCAGTCATTGTTGTGAACCACAAATTTTCAGACAGTTTGGTCTAGGGAGGTAACATTCCTTCAAACCAGAATTACAGTGGGTGTCTTTTGTGTGGTTTGGCTGTTGACATATGCTTACAGGCGGAAAACAGTCTAAGAGAGAACACCTGAGGCTAATGACTTAATGACATGAAGCTGTATCAGGGGAGATTTAGATTGGATATTAGAAGTAGTCACAGCAGCAAGCCTACCAGATTTCTACAAGTATTTGGACAATTCACTCAGGTACACTGTGTAATTCTTGGGGTGGCCCAGTGCAGGGCAGGGGTTGGACTTGATGTTTCTTGTGAGTCTTTTCCATTTCAGGGTATTCCATGTGTGATTATTGGACATCACAAGAGAATAATTTATTTTCAAATAACTAGCTGAGGACTATTCTGTATGACTCATGGTTTGAAAGCTTCCATTTGCCTTTCTTTAGAGAATGATAAAAAAGTTTCTGCAGACAACTGTTTCAATATTGTGTGTACTCTGTGTTACTGTTTCTGGATTATTTCCATTGCATACAGACAAATCAATGCTCTCAGTTTCCACATAACAGGCTCTAAGGCACTGAGTCAGCATCCCTGCCAAAACCTTGGCCAGAGCTCTACCTTGAGTTAATGATCTTCATATTCGCACCACTTTGTTCAAGTGGGAGTTTTTCCTTTCTTGGCCTTGCATAAGGCAAAAGGGAAGAGGAGGCAGTATGTGCACTTCATCAGCCAAATGGCTAGAACTCTACGTGGAAGCCAGCAGTTCCTTGGTGTTTCATAGTGGAGGGGCAACTCCCCTTGCAAGGGCTGACTTTGATTCTTTCCCATTACAGCCACTGCCCACAATTCCCTGTCCTGCAAAAAACTACATTTAAGGGGAATGTGCCATTGCAAATCCCTCTGCTACCAAGCAGCACAACCCAGACAGAGCCCAGCTGTTATTCTTGCAAGTGAGGGTGCAAACTTGGGACAGCTCTCACCTGTAGGGTCACTCTTACCCAAAGCTTCCCCTCCACATATTACCCATCTATCATTCTAATGAAGGTCACATTTGCTCTTCTCCTCACATACTGCGTGTCACTGAAGGTCTGTCTTTGTGAGAAACTTAGAGGTACGAGTTAGCAATTCTCCTGTCACTTTTCATAGTGAACGTCTTGGGTGGTCTGACTCCTATGAAAATGCCATTTATTATGACCTAAGTTTCATACTAGAGATTGTACAAACTGTCACATAGGCTACAAATCTACTTTTCTGTGAAGAACATGCTAAGTCCATTTGCAGTTTTCCTTTTCTAGAAGATCAAATAACAATTTTTATTTTTTTTTAAATAAGCCTCAGGCATGAATGTTTATTGGCTCATCGCTAAGTTGAAGACTTAAGAGTTGGGAACAGCTGCATGTTGTCTCTTGAGATGTTGCCTTCACATGTGTGGGTGTTTGTCACCTTTACATGGAAATAAAAGTATGATAACTTACACTCCCTGTGAGGAAACTGTGCAGTGTATTACAAAGAACAGAAAAGTGAAAGAGAGAACAAGCCACAGAAGCAATTGTATATGACTACAGTACTTTGTGGCTTTTGCAGTGGAAACAACAACACAGAGCTATCAGTGGCTGCAAAGAAACAGCTCATTGTCAGGGTTGCAGTCAGTCCTCTGCTCTGTGTGTCAGAAGATGGAGACCTCTAGCAAAGGAGTGGGCTAAACAGGGGTCAAGCATCCTTAGCTGACAGGTCCCACTGAAGGCAGGTCCAGCATAACTGGGAGACATCTGCTTTTCTGTCAGTGCCCTGGTTTTGTAGCTGGCTTTTGTTTAGCCCAGTGGTGTTACTTCCTGTGTGAGGGGTAGGAGACAGGGCATCTGCACCGAGCAGAAGAGTGTGAGAGCACAGTTATCTACAGGCGTGGCAGAACTCGCCTTGTCCTGCTCAGCACAGCTTGGGTGGGTGTCTGGGCTGTGGCCACACACAGCTATGGGCAACAGCTCCTTGTGCCTATCTCTCTACCTTGGAGGGCATCGCTGCCTGGTGCGAGGGGCTGCTCTGCCAGTGCTCTCTACTGTAGCTGTGTTCAGGATGTGCATCCCATGCCACATCACTAAGGTACATGCTGGCTTCCAGAGCCCCTCTGGCAGTAGCCCAAAGCTGCTGTGCTCTCCAGAGATACTTTCAGACACCTTCTCCTTAATGCCTTCTTTTGGAGCTTTTCTTGGAGGAAAACAGAGACATCAGTACATAGACCTGCAGTGCTTCTCTCCCAGTAACATCCAGAAAATCCCTTTCTTCTTCTAAAATGGGGCCCAGTCAGGACTGCAGCATGACACTGTCTTGTTCCTCAAGAGAGAGGGTAAAGCTGGGAGGATACTGCCATTTCCCCACTTTTCATCTGGCAGGAGGACTGAAGTTAGAGACACGGGGTACTTTGTCCTTGTTCAGCTGGATCGGGTGCAGGAGGATTCTGATGCTGGTTAGACAAGGATCTGCTCAGTGGAAAGGACCACGCATGTGCCAGGATCTCATGGGGAATCCTTACTGCAGCTGAGTGGTGTGTCCGTTTGCAGGCTTGGCTTTTGTTACCCAAATTCTCTAAGTAGGTTGATTTTGTATACAGATACCCAAGTACTTAGAAATATCAAGGCCAAGGGTCACTACTGTGATATACAGTGAACAGGAGACGTCACCTATTGAGCCCTCACCACTTCTCTTGCATGGCCTCTCTGCTGTGGATGGAATTGCAGAGCAAGAAGACAACTGACCAAGACTTGAAAGAAGTTCTATGGCTGATGGTATTAGATGAATACACATCCCACAACAAGGGGTCTGCAGAGGAAGAAAGTCTGCCCCTGGGTCCAAGGTGCCACAGAGGAGGAAGGGACTTTGCTAAGAAGATTGTAACACTAGGGACACTGATACATATTAATCCAGGACTGAAAGGCTGTAGAAAAATACCTCTGATTTGTATCCTATATAAACCCCTGTCCTCTTCAAATAAAGGTCTCCCTTCTAATACTCCCATGAGGGAGAATCCATACCATCTGTTCGTTGCACCTCTCCACTGCTAACAGTGAGCTCATTTTTGAGCAGACCTTTTATATCCTATAGAAGAGGTTTCTTTCTCTTGCCTACCTGTTGCTCTAATGGAAACAAGGATGTTTAGTGTGCAGTAACCAGTCTCCTGGAGCTTTGGGACTTTCAGTCTGACTCATTTTAGCTGCCATTTTACAAGAGCATGCGTGGGCTTGACAAACTGATTAACTGGAAGTAGTGGCCTTCATTGTGAGTACAGGGAATCCTTTTACACCTTGTTCTACTGCTATGGAGCTTTCCCTCTCTTTTCTCTCACCTTCACACACTCACATGCACGTGTCTTTCCGTTTGTATTTAATTTGTACCAATCCCAGTTTGTGCCTGCAGCTCCATAGCAGGCAGTATCTCATGGGCAGGATGGCACCAATCAGGCTCTGTGTGTGCTCATAGCAGGACAGTCAATTTGAGCATGTGACAAACAGAAAACGCACAGGGGTACACTGGAAGCGTGACTTTAAGGGGTGTTGCCCTGAGGAAGAAGAGAGTTGAGCAGTGTGGGCAGTGGTTTCAGCATGCTGGGGGCCTCCCTCCACTCTGCTTGATGGACCAAGCCAAAAAAAAAAAAAAGGCAGGAAAGATCTGAGTTGCTGGCTTTGCCCAAAGTCATTTAGGGACTTGGGCTAGAAGCAGATGTGTCCAAGAGATCATCACAACCTGCTTGGCTGAGGAGATACCTGGGCATGGTGGCCCCTGCCCTCAGCTTGCTTTTTGCCACAGAGGGTGGAGAGCAGACACAGAAATGTCATCTTGCTCCTGTTGCTTCCTCTCTCCTTTTGTGTGTGTTTCCTTTGTGCATTCTTTGTAAGGAAATAATAACAAAAAGAAGGAAGAAAAGCCAGTTTAGAAGCAGCAATACTGTGATTTTAGTGCATTTTACCTCGGACAAATTTTTCTCCTTTTGTGCAAAAAGGGGTGTTTTTTACCTCATTAGTACTGGTTAAAAATGATGAAACTGGAGAAAAGGAAGTGTCTTACAAGACCTTCATTTAACTTCAGGGAAAAAGAACAGCTTGAATGAACAAGAAAAATTTATCTAGTATTGTACATCTCCAATGCCACAGCTTTTTTTTTCTGTCTTCTTTCTTGGCCTACATCTGTGATAAAAAGCTGGAAGATTTCAGTGGCCACTGTAGCAGAAGAATTGTGCTGAGGAGGATAAGATTGAAAACCCACTCGATCTGTTTCATATTGGAATCAGGAATAAAGATTGTATGATTTTCTCCTGTGTTTTTGGACCTATCTCCCATGCCTCCTCACAGCTTTTTTCCTCATCCTCTTTCCCACACCAGCCAGCTTCAAGGGCTGCTTTATGGCTAGATCTAAGGCAGTGTTCTCATGCTCATCCGTCTCTCACAGTTTGCTCAAATGGCTGGCCTGCCTGCAGGATGGGTGCCTTTGTGGCACTGGCCAGCCCCTCATAGATCAGATGCTGCTCCTGATGATTTCCAAGAGGAGTGTAAGCATTGTCCAACAGCCAGCAGCCACCTGCTCCTCACGGGGGTCTGAGGCTTGCTTTCCCGCTGCTGCTGCTAAGACTACAGTGGAGGAGAAGAATTCCCATAGCTCCCCCACCCGAAAAATGCATCCATCCCACTAGGGTGGATGCTATGGCTGAAGTCTTCAGGTGAGCATTCAAGACAACAAGGGCCCAGCTGGTCATCCAGCAAATCTCTGGGGCATTTCTACAACAGAAATGTACATTTTCTTTGTTGCTACATACTGTCCTCATCCTGACAAAACTCCATGTTGAGAGGTATTTCTGCCCGTGTTTTTTGTGCCTGTGCTAGAAAGAAGAAGTGCTGGGGTGAGAGCTGGAGGAGGAGAGGAGGGCACAAGTGCTTTACTGACACGTCCCACAACTACTTGCTCAGAGCAGAAAATGCTTTCACCTGCCAGGAGCTATCAGTAGACAAGGTGACACTGGATTTTTTTGGCCCTGAAAATGAACTTTAGGAGGATTTTTCTAGTCAAGTGCTTACTGCTTTTATTTCCCAGTGTAAAATGTGAGTTTTTCTTATCCTTTTTTGCTCTTTTGGGCTAATGTTAAAATTGCATTTACAACTTGGTGGGCTGTTACTGATAAGAAACTAGTTCCACTTTTTCAGTGAGTGAAGACATCTGGGTTATTGCTATTAGTATTTGATTTAATTTTGATTTTCAGCCGGGGGGAGGGCAGGACCTGAGTTTCATATTTTAGTTATAATAATAAGCTGTAAAGAGTTTTGGTTTTAAGTTAATGAGCCTTAATTTGACACATGTATAATGAGAAATGTCAGCATGCAGTTTTCTTTCTGCCCTCGAGGTAGCTTGTACTACATTAGAGATCCACTGTTCACTGTGCATTATCGCATGTAATTTTCTTTTCTTATCGAAGATGTGCAAATGTTTTGAAAGTGCAATTTATATTCTTCCATAAATATTAACAGAAAGAGTGATATATTTCAATGTCTTCAGTGGAGCTGAAGTCTACGAAACAGCAAGAAAACAGCAAGAAAATTCATATATCTTTTATATTTTGCATATTATTGTTCTCATTATTTTTTAAAATACTAATCTAAAAACTTAATTAAGGTGTTAACTCATAGATTAGAGAAGGTTATAAGAGATGGAGACAATACCAGCATGCATAATTTTTTTTTCTCTGTTTCATTCCACTACAGATGGTATGTATGGCTATTTAATGCTTTGGTTTTCCTTCAGACTAAAATTAATAGATAAATAAGGATTTTTTTTTAATGTACATGATATATAAAACATCTTCCTCAGCAGAAATGGTGTTTATTCCTTTGAATGGAAAACTTATTTCAAAGACTTCCCTCCTTCTCTAAAGTTACTAACAGAACTTTTCCTTTTAACTCTTTCTTGTGACTGTGGTGAGCTCTAGGCTCTTGGCTCAGGTCTTTCTGTCCCTGGGAGCACATTTCAGTTGGCATGTTTTAGCAGAAATGTTGTTTCATTAGCTAAACAGATTTTTGGTGTCATATGTGTGGGATACTAAGCTTTCCACTAGCAAGACTATAGAGATCAGGTAAACCTCTAGAGATGTGCCCAAGTGGTCTTTTCATAGAGATGCACTTGAATTATCCTTGCAAATTTGGATTACTTTACTTTCAGAGAGGAAATATAAGTGGTATCTGTAGTATTGGTTATGCAAAGAAATTCTATTACTATCGCTAAATACTTCTTCATGACGGAGCAGAAACAAGTATGAGAATTCAAATATTTGGGTATAATCTGTAGTGTCATCTGTGTAGGGCATAGTTGCTTCCAAGGCTGTTTAGTTGCTAGCTTGATTTCAGGATATTTCATTACATATGTCAAATACCTTGTAAGAAAGGCAATACTGGAAGAAAAGCCTCTCTTTAGACTACAGTTGAATGTGCTCAGAAGCACTACAACATTAGCGTTCTTGTTGCAAAGGCACACTATTTTAGTTCTTTGATTATCTCTAATATTGTTAGTTTAATGAAGTAAAAACTGGATTTCAGTTTCCTTTCTGTGGTAAAGTTATCATTATCCTAGATATCAGGAATAAAGGACAGTAATGAAAATATGCATAAACATAGTTTCCCTCTCTGTGAGGAAAAAGTACTTAAAATATATAAAATTAGAGTAGAATCAGATCCTCCTGACAATTGGCTTCATCCTGTAAATTGAGGAGGAATGAATATCAGAAAATGACAAATGAAATAAGTCGTGGCCGTGAGCACATGTTTGGTTATCAGTGAGCTTATCCCACCTGACACTTGCACACAGGTTTCTACCTCCTCCTGCGTATTTTCCACCTGCCTCAGGGGTAGGGATAGTACCTCATTTGAAATGACCTCTCAACAAAATTTGCAATGAAGTCCCAGCTCACCAGAGATGGGCCTTGCAAGGGCTGTGTGTGAAGCAGCCCGGGGGGGAGCAGGCATGACCTGAAGAGCGTGTCATCCCCTCTGGTAGTAATGCCATTGATGTTTAACATCCTTGGCTTTCCTGAATATCCCCTTTGGCAGCCACACGTTTAAGTGCTGCCCAGTCCTAGTACCACCTTTGGGAAGCTCCTGCTCTTAACTGTTCTGGAGAAAGTAGCTGTCAACAAATGAGACCTGTGAAGAGAAGAATTTTTTGGCCTTTGCTTATCTCTTAATGTCTCCAGCACCCCATCAGTTCACAGGATGCAGGTAGCTGTTTGTTTCTCCCTGCCTTACTTGCCCCATCAAGATCCTGTGCTAGAAAAATCAAGTGGATATATTCCAGTGGGGCAGGGTGCCTGGAATGGAGGAGAGGGCACTGCAGTGGATCCGCCTTCAGTTCAGTGCATTACACTCACTCATTGCTTGACATGGGCTACTCCTATTGTCATTATTGCTACCACTGTTGTTGTTGAACTGATCCTACTGTCCAGGTACACTACTAGTCTGTGTTTTTGCTGTCTGCAGTAATGTTTTCAGTGATGGGTGCTCTGGGTACCAGCCTGTGCCATGTGCAAAACATCCCAAAGTGACCTTATTTTCAAAAAGGGGTTCAGGGTTAAATACATGGGCAGCTGTGAATCTTGGCATCCAGAGTCACTCCAAGTAAGTGAGCCAGAGTATAAGGTCAGCTTTTGAAAGCTGGACTCTTAGCTTCCTTGCCTTTCAGAAGTAAATAGGACACTGACATTTATCTAATGAACAATCAAAGAGGTGCTTTGGAGCAGGGGAAGATGGCATTGGTAATGAAGAGAGGCTTAGGGCAACTTGGGGAAGGAGCAACATAGCAAATGGCAACCTTTTGGGTGACCACTGTACCTGCTGAGCATGGCAGTGAGGGCTGCTGGAGACCAGTGACAGGCTGGTTGTGCTTCCCTTCACAGGTTCTAGCACCAACTGGATTTACAAGGCAGTGAATGAGACGGCTCTTCTTGGCATCACTACTCCTGGGAGCATATATGAAGCAAAATGGAAGAAAAATGGACAAAGTTTGGTTCAGGTCAAAGATAACAGAGTTAAGTACTACGTGAAAAAAGACCACTGCAGGTGTATGATACTCCGAAATGGGACTCTGCAAATACAGCAGGTGGTGAAAGAGGACAGTGGAAATTACACAGTGACTGTGTATCAGCAGGATGGAAAACTGAAGGCAGAAGAACATACAATGTTCCTCATTCAGGGTAAGTTTTTGCTTTTCCCATACCATTCCCAGCATAGCTGAATAAGACCTGGTACTCTTTTTTCTCTCCTACACCCTTTACTAACCATTCTGCCCATTTCTGATTTGGAGGGGGAGGACTTCTGTAAGACATACCTTTTTCCTCCTGCTACTGACAGCAGTCTACCTCTCTTCTCCCTTCTCTTGCTCCTGTTGATGGCCTCAGGTCTCTGGCTTCTTTCTGGCTCCCCTGTTTGTCAGCCACCAAGTTTCTACAAATGCCTAAGAAAGCAGCTGTGACCACACTCACATTGACAGCAGGGTGAGTGTCGTTTGCCCTACTGCAGCACCACACACGGTTCTGGGACCCTGAGCTGGGGTAGCACCCTGTGAAGAGGTCAGGGCTCCCAGCAACATCCTGCTTCTAGAAACCTTCTGTGGGAGTGCAGTAGCCTATACGAAATACAGCTGCAGCTGATGTACTGCGGACTTCTGGCACTTCTGGAGCCATTTTATGGGCACTGAGTTATGACTTTTCTTCTCTAGCTACTGGTCTACCAAGGTGAACAACTTGCATTGCATTTGTCAACACCATAAAGAGAGCTCAGGAGCCCAGATGGCAATAAATGCCTATATATAGGCCATGGGATCCCAGTCCATTTTTGCTCTAACATAAAAAATATCTCAGGGGAGATGACTGCTAGCTATACCATAATAGAAATTGAATTTTCAGTGGAAGACGACTCCTGCACCCTTATCCTTGCATAGCATAACACAACAAATACTAAGATTGTGCTGTTCAAACCATAATTAAGCACACACCTGGGGATTTCAGCTGCATGGGTTCAAAGCATGAGGGCAGCTGCCATTCCTGTGCTGAATCTTGTTCTTGGAGATCAGAGCAGTAGCAGCCCAAATTTTTTGGGATGAGTGGAGAAGATAGGGGATGGCTATTCTGCTCCTTTATGGCTGCTGCCACCTCTCCAGACTTGTAAGCTGTAGGACTGCTTAGGTTCTTTCCCAACAAGAGGATAGTTTTGCTCTGTCCTTCTTCAGCCAGCATGCACACCTTGCCAACCTCTCGAGTTTGTTGGCACCAGAAATGATGCCTTGAGGAGGCAGCAATGACAACTGTAATGGTTTTAGCAGAGTTTCTGTGCAATGGGAGGCCTTGTGTCTAAAGGGCTGCTGAGCAGTGAGGGTGTCTCACTACATTGGGAAGTTTTACTGCAAACAGATGCAGGAAGTCATCAGGGCCGGATGCTGTTGCTCATGTTTTAAGCTACTGAACTGTCATTGGGGGTGTCCTTTTGTCAGGTCAAGATTAATGCTCCAATCCGTGTGCTGCATCATTTCCTCTGCTGTGCAGCAGAGAGATTGCCTCTGCTCTTAAGTTTTGGAAATAGTCCTGTAGTAACTGTCGAGCACTAGAGTAGTTTGTCAGCCAGGTTACCCCTTTCTTACTAGGACTGGACAAACAATTGTTCAAAAAAAATAATAGTTCCAATGATATCCTCACACAACTCCAACATCAGCACCTGGGCTCTGTGTCATGCTGGCATGTTCCCCTGAATAATAGATTACAGTTTGCAGAAGAGGAGTGGGCTTTACAGGGAAAAGGCTGCAGATGTCATGATGTGAACCTAGACTGCATGTGCCATGAACATCTCCTACTGGCTTTAAAATTTATGAACTCTATAACTTATACTGGCTATAACTAGAGGTGGCTCTGTCAGATTTATTTTTACCTGGTCTAAAAGGTAGAAATAGTTTTGGGTTTTTTTCCATTTGCTGTCCCTGACAGTTGCCCCTACTTGAGGAAAACCCCACAGGCTTTTCTGGCTCTTTCAGTGTCACAAGTGATAGAGAATTAGAATGAAAATGTAACTAGTTGTTTGCAGGGCAAAAGAAGAGACCGAAATTGGTTATCTCTCTCATAACCTCTTTGAGAGCTGAGGTGTCTCTTTTATGTTTTTCATTCTGGTTTGATGGGCTTTCATGCTGTGGCTGTTGTGCTAGCTGAGTGCTGGTGGTAGTACATAGAACATCATAAGTAGCTTTTTTTCCTGCTTTAGAGAAAACCTCTCCTGATGGGCACAGGCAGAGCAGGGCCAACTTCCTTTGCACCAAAACACTGGGGCCAAGTTGGAGGGGCCTGTGGCTCTGAGTCCCTCCCATCCACCACCTCCTTGGAAACCCAGCCCAGCTTCTTCCCCTCACCTGCCTGGCTGGCTGTGAGCTAGGCTGAGCCTGAAAGTAGTCCAGTCACAGTGGTGCAGCTCTGCTTTGCTGTGCCAGATATGTACTGCACTGCATTTTCTTTATTATTGCCATGTTACTTCTGTAGTAGAGATCTAATTTGCTCTTCATTCTTCTGTTAGCTGGTTCATTCTCATTAGCTGGTTGTTTGGGATTAATCCTCTGTTCTGCTTAATAATGGAGGTTTTCAAAATGAGAAACCATTTCAGATGTGCCTGTCCCTTCTCTACTTTTTCAGAGCCTGTCCCTCAGCCAATCCTCAGTGCTAAATGCACAAATAAAACTCTGTCTGTTAAGTGTGAAGTGAACCAGAAGGCTAAAGATGAAGAACTTATGATAGAACTGACTCAACCTAATGGCAGAAGAATCCAAAGGAATGCAACAATGTTGGAATTGCAGACACGGCATTCTGGGACATTCAAATGTGTTGTTAAGAACCAAGTCAGTTTAAAAATGGCTGAAAAAGTAATTAAGTGCTCAGGTAAGAAATCTCTTTTGTCAGAATCTGCTAGGGTGGACCCACACAGCCTGACGCAGTTGTACTTGCCTGTAGGACTGGCCCAGGTTCCAGGAGCATAGATTATTCCAGATACCCAGAACTATGAGTCCAATGGAATGATGACACAGTTACTGGAAGACAATTCTGCTGTTGTATCTGGGATGTGAGTCATGCTTTCTGCTTGGCATTCTCCAGCCTTGTTGCATCTCCCATCTCTCCATCCTGGTGCTGCTTGCCCCACTGCTACCCTTACAGCATCCCAAATCTAAGGGCAGTGTGGCCAAGCCAGGGACAGCCGGATGTGAAGTGGGCCATGCTCCTCCTCTTCTCCTGTAGCCAGTGGTGTTTTTGCCCATGCTCAGTGAGGCCTGGGGGTTGCTGGAAGAGAGGGATACGTTTTCTGGAATCAAGAGCCTGTGGGTGGTAATGAGGCCTCCAGGGCCCACTGCAGTGCTGCTCCCACTGGAGGTGAAGTCTTCTGAGGGAAACTGCAGCCTCTCAGGGAGATCAGGCTGTCTTAGGGGTGAATGCATCAGACAGAGATTCTGGGTCATACCATCATTTTCTCCCTCCTCTCCGTCATTGCTGACTCTTCTTCTAAAAGTTGCCAGAGGTACCCTGACAGACTTTTTGGTGTCAGCTTCCTAATAGACTTGAGCGATGTCAACTATCACTAGTGCTGGAACAATTAAGTAAAGGAGAAAGCAGAGAAGTCGGCCTGGAAGTGTTTTAATGACATATAGCAGTCTGAAAAAGGCAGAAAGCTCTTTTCTCTTAATTTTTATTCTCCTTTATTCCTTTAAAACTAATGGTACTTCCCAAAGGTTGACTTCAGTCAAATGGTCCAAAGCCAAACAGTTGTCTTCAGTATATAGTATAAAACTATACAAACTACCACAACATAAATTAACAGCTTATTTTTGGAAAATATGCCGTGGGGTCTTCTCGTATGTATATGAAGCCACGACATTGATTTCAGAGGATTTGTTTTTGATTTACATCCTTACAGTGGGGAAATCAGTTGTGGGTTTTTTTCTCTCTGTAATCATATCTATGAACGTGGATGTGGATGGGTACTCTCACAAGGGGAAAAATAACCTGCTTGAACTCTCCAGCTTGGCCTAGAAATCAGGAGAGAAGTAACAGGGAATTTAGATAAGTTTTGGGGTTGTGTGGCTCAGATGAGCATGGTCAAATGTACCATGATTTCTCTGACTCAGGTGAAGTGTGATCTTTCTATGGTTTTTCTTACTCAGCTGAAGCTTTCTCATCTTTCTAAATAACAGGTGCAGCAAAAGAACTAAAAGAATTGCATTTTAAATGGGCAGAGTCCATTTCATCCCCAGCTGAAAATTGTTAAATAGGCAAAAGAAGTCATGTGTGATTCATCTCCTCCTCCCAGTAAAAGTTTTGAAGGTTAAGGCACAAAGGACAGATCATATTGTTATGACACTGGATGTGGAGTTCAGTTCAAAGTTCAGAATTCCAGTGCAGAACCAAAAGAAATTTGCTGGGCTTGGGTTCATCCCACCCAACTGCAAATGCTTTGCTTGAAGCATTTTCTTGCTCTAAATTCCCACTGGAGGCAGTCGGATAACGGGGGCGCTTGTGAGAGCTGACTCATTTCCATCTATTTCTGCCACAGTGAATTTAGGGAAAGTCCAAATCTGAAGGTCAGCCCATGGTGCGAGAAGGGAGGGAACAAGCCTTAAGCTATATAGGCTTTACTGAAGTGATCCAAGGTCTGCTGAGGCTGACTGAAGGGCAAATAGCTGAGGGACAAGGTGGCCTCTGCTCCCCTGTGCAGCCCTTGTCTCCTGAGGAATCCTCCTGATGTCTAATATAGCTGAACAAGGTGACTTTTTTTGTTGCTGCCTGACCTAATGGACTGCTATCATTGGGAAGAAGTGGGAGGGATGTGGCATGGACTTTGGAGCCAGATATGGGAGCGTGCTGCTGGATTAGGTCTGTTTAAGGAAGGGCAAACTAGCCCAAATACCTTGTCTTAATGAGATCAGAAGCTGGCCATGCCAGGGGACAAGCCAGTCAAACAGAGCCTGCCTGCCCTGCTGGTATAGGCAGACATTAGCCAACAGCTAGATAACATAGATTTCACCTCTTCTCATCAAATGCTCTTCTTTCACAGGGTGAAGTGGGTGGGAAAGTTTGTTTTTTCTCACATCATTAACAGAGAAATGAAACGTTTGCCACACTGATCTCTAAGGTACAAATATAGCATTTCTTAGACATCTAAAAACTTCTAAAATCCTTCCTCCTCAAACTAAAAGCCCCTCAAGCCTTTCTGTGTGGTGGCAGGACTCTGACAGATCCATAGTAGGTCAAAAATCTGTCAGCTTGTAACCAACCCTGCTATCCTCTGTGAACACTTGATCCTGCATTTAAGGCTAATCAACCTGGATTTTGACTTCTAGGAGGCAGGGTTAGGGTTCAGCTGGGCTTCAGCTCAGCTAACTTTTCATATAAATGTAATTAAATGTGAATCTGTCTGGGCTCCTCTTACAGCCAACTGGGAGAAACAGGTACAGAAAAGGCAAAATACACCTCGGTGTTACACTGGCAGTGAAAACAGGTGAGAAGAACCACATCACTGAGTGTACTAATTTTTTTTTTCCTACTGGGGCAGCCCAGGCTGATGGTGATCTTTATGGTGTAGACAGCTTTATGTCATAGCTCTTTGCCCTCCATGTGCATGGCCACTGAATGGTGGCACCAGTGGTAGTGTCCCCTTTGGAGCTTTGTCTCCCAAGAAGCCAAGCAAGGTGCACTACTGCTGGGTTCAGTTCAGCTCCAGTGTTAACACTAAATGCCGGGAGGACAGTCAGAACAGAAGGTCATAAAGAAAGGCCAGCATCTAGCAAACCTTCTCTGGTGAAAAAAGGAACACCCATATAAATTTTTGCTCAACAGGCAAACCAAACTCTCATTTTGAGACAGTGATATATTTGATCATGTTCTTTTCCTTTTTACTTTTTTTTTTTTTTTAATTTGTGTACAGCCAAAAATTGAAGAGGAAGTACCAAAATACTATGAAGCAAGCGAGTCTCAGAGTTTCCAGCTCAGTAGAAAATACTTAAGAAGTTTATTTTTGTTAGATGTTGAGTACTGCCTGGATGCTCATTGTCCTTAAATGGGTCCACTGCTAGCAAGAACCAGGCATTTGTGGTAATTTAACTAAGATGAGCTGGCACACATGAATGCTCTGGTTTCAATTTTCTGCAGAACTTGAATCCATTATGGAGCAATCAGAATTCTCCAGAAAAGGCAAAGGGTGGGCTGTCTACTGCTCTGCCTTTACAGTCAATGGAAGAAAATACAGAATTCTAAGTAAATGTTGTGCAAATTATTTCTTTCCATCTAACATCCTCTTTCATCCCATTAACTAGGCAAGCTGGACCTTTATCTCATCTTAAGCATAGCAGGAGGTGCAATCCTTTTGGTCATCTTCGTGATTTGGCTTATTTATTGTATCAGGAGGAAGAAAACAAGAAGGCTGGAAGGTGATGGTAAGTGTTTAAGGGGCTTTTTTTGCTACCCTGCCACCTAAAATTGCAGAACTTCCCCCTGAACAGTATCCCCGTGGTCAGAAGCATGCTCTCTGCCTTGGCATGAGCAATAACCTGGTTTTAGCATACAGTGAATCTGAGCAGATGAGCTGGCATTGCCAGTCTCACTTTCTGATACATGCTTTGAACACAGGACTTCTTGTTCTCAAGGCCTCTTTTTTATTTGTGGGGGAAGAATTGCTCCTCTAAAGCTTGGCCAAGGCCACCAGTCAGGAGCATTTCTGGGGTTAAATTATACACTTAGCTATCCTGTCACCAGAACTTTTTCATTAAATTTATCCTTAACTTTATTAGTAACATTCAGAAACAGATAGTAGATAGTGAGCAAGGGCAAGAAGGACTCAGCTTTTCTTTGTGATTCCTCAGGCATCACGCAAAACAATGTTCTTGAAGTCCTGTCAACACTCGAAGTCCAACTTGTGTCACTTTTAAAGAGTTGAATTTTTCAGAGTGTGCAGAAGTCTCATGTGTTTTCCAAAATTCATAGCTCTTTAAGACAACAGGAAATACTCTGCCAGAGACTTCTCTGAGAGTGGGCTGTCAGACTTGACAGGGAGGTTGCCTTGAATTACATACAGCCTGGGCATTGCTGCTAGTTTGGGTGGACAGAGGACACTGAGCTGCTGCTCAAGAAAAGTCATGTGGCCTACCTGGAAGGGGACGCTAAAGCAGGAGGGAGGTTGCCCCGGCAGAGTTTGTTTAAAGGCTTGTTTCTGAGTCCTCCCTCATACACTGTCAGGTTTCCTGTATGGTCTCGAATAACAGCTAAGCCTCTGTGTCAGTTCTTGAATTACAAAATGGGAGTAGAAGCTGCTTTGTACATCACAGCAGTCTTTGTCAGGAAACAGAGGGCAATGCCTGAAGGAAATGTCAGCTGATAGCTCAAAGAGCCGGTGGTCAATCTGACAACAAGGGTGAGCATGATCAGTCCCATGGCCAAGGTGAGAGCAACCTCACTGCACTTGAGTGTGGGTATCTCGCGTTGGCTCTCCTATTTTCCCTAAAGTTATGAACCTGAAGAATAGGAAGGTGCTTTCCCCATTTGCTATGAGGGCTCATGGCAGTGCAGCCACGGGATGTTGTCTCAGAAGTCTTGCCATATCTTATGAGTGCAACACTAGTGTAAGCATAGCCATCTGAGTGTTGTTTTACATTATAGCTGTTCTCATTTGAGTCGTATAGACTACTCCTTCAACTGCAGTGCAGTGACACCATATCGTCAATTCTTGGGTCTGGATTCAGCAACAATCAAGAAAACAAGTCTGGGAAAATGAGAACTAATATAGGAGAGTGATTTACCCAAAAGGCAAATCCCTCAATCCCTAAATTAAGCTAAGTGACATTTCAGAAATGATGAGTCAGTAATCAGAAGTCAGCTAGCAGGAATTTATTGTTTCTATGTGTGGGAAAATTAATGTTGGCAAAAGGGATTTTTAGCTTCCAGGTGTTTGGAAATCCCAGCATGCATAATGGTAGGGCGGAGTGCTTGGATGTTGCTTCCTGGGATTAGATTTCACTTTCCCTTCAGTAGCCTCCAAAAGAGGACAGAGCAGCTCAAGCCTATCAATGACCACTGGAGCCTCCCTGACGTTGGTTCCCTCAACAGATAGGGCAAAGCTGCCCCAAATGCTCCAGGACCCTTGATCTCATCCAGGCAGATGAAAGAAGCTCCCATGTTTGTCTGGGATGGGCAGGCAGACGCGACTTTTGTTATTCACTTGGATAGCAGGGACATCTGAGAGTGGCAGGTTACGACCAATATTTGGCTTTTTCTTGCTTCGGCCAAGGACATTTCTCTGGCTATTCGACTTCTTCTTAGTATGTGCCTGACTGAGGGATCCTTCTGTCGTTGCAGACGAGGAGCGAATGATGCAGACTCTCCAGGCGGACCGCGGGAGGGCTGTGCGGGAGCTCCCCCCGGTGCCGTGCCCTCCCACCCCGAAGCATCTGCGTGTGCAGCAGCGGCCGCTCCCGCAGCCCCAGGAGCAGCAGCTGCCACCACCTCCGCGGCCCCGGCCCCGGCCCCGCACTCAGCCAAGGACTCCAAACCAGCCCAAAGAAAGACCTTGAACGTGCGTCCCAGGAGGAGGGATGGTCGTCTCTCTGCTCCACCGTTCACTGTGAAAAAAAGTTTCCAAAAGCCAGGAGCCCCCATCCTGCCCAGCCTTGAGTAATGCTCAGCTATGAAACGACAGCTTTCGTTGCAGAAAATTAGAGAGCGAGCATCAAATGGAGATGAAGAGAGCTGGTGGAGGAGATTCAAGGTGATGGGCATTCATCCCTGTGGCCATTTTTCTTCATGTGTCTCCATGTTTGGGTATGGAACATCGAGCCTTGAAACCTGTGTCTTTCTGTGGTTCCTTTGTTTTTACCACATTTTGTTGTTTTCATGCTTTTTTGAATGGTTTATATCAAGAAGAAACTAAAGCTCCAGTGAGGCAAAATGGACCTACGGATCTTTTCAGGGTTTTGTCATGTAAATTTCTCCTACCACTCATTAGGACATCTCTCTGGCTTCAGCATCAAATACAAATATATGACCTCCTGGACCAAAAACAGTTGTAGGTAATTAAATGCTTGTCTGAATTTGAAAGAATCGGTGTCATCTAATGCAGGGAAGAAAATACTGAAAGGACATATGGAGCCTTGAAGCATCTGTATGGGAAAAACACAAGTGGGAAAGGAATAAGCTTTTCTCTTCCTCCACTGTGTTTAGAACAAGAAACCATGGGCTTAAATTGCAGCAAGGGAGAGTCAGGATTGTTTTTTTCTTAGATGAGACACTGAAATAGATTTCTGGGATAGGATCTCTGGCACTTGGGGTTTCAAAGGGTGGATGAGACAACTGTCTCTGAGGCATTCTCGTCCTGCTGAGGGCCAGGGGAACATGCTACATGGCCTCTTCAAGGACTGTTTCAGCTCAGTTTTCTGTGACTTGTTGGCAAATAAAACAAACCTTTATTCTCAGCACGAGTCTGTTTAGCTAGCCAGACAATTTTTTTTTTTTTTCATAGAAGAGGTCTGACACCTGTTAGCTCATGAAACAAGCATTATAAACTGCAAAGCAGTCTGATTACTAGCGGCACTGTCTGACTTGTCATGGCTTTCCGTCACAGGGCCTTCTGTTGAGGGTGAAGAGATCAAAGTGTCTCTTGATTTTGCTGGTAAGCACCTCATATGTAACAAGGTGATGATAGAGAGCTGCTGGGAGATCTCCCTCCCAAAGGGAGAAGTGGAAGTGCAATAACTGTACCTGCATCACACTCCGTGTGCTGGACACTTCTTGCTCCTCTGGTCCTTGGAGATACTCATAACTGCACCCACAGCTGAGGAGCCAAGAGAGGACAGGCCTTTTTTAGAGCAATG